>WEIU01006213.1:106768-118541 GCA_013389925.1 Aegithalos caudatus | reverse complement strand
TTAAGGACACGCACTTCATTTGGACACTGGCTTTACAGGAAGAGGCAGAAACACAACAAATAATGTACCAGGCCAGGCACCTCAGTTAGGGGAAAACCTCCAAGACAGTAATTATACTGTTGTACTTGGGCAAAGAGAAGAGAGGTTTGGTGATTGGATTTCAAAGGTTCCTCAATCAAGTAAGAATAAACTAAGAATCCAAGGTGAACAGGCCAACAGTGAAGCCACAGGATTCTGGTCTAAACAGGAGAATGAGGGAAGAAGAATGAGGTATCAAGGTGGGAAAACACAGGAGAGGGGCAGAGGACCCTGGAATGAACAAGAAAATGCATTCAGAGGAAGAAGGTGTCAGCTTGTACAAGCTCGTGAGAGGACCAGAGGACCCTGGAATGAGCAAGAAGTTGGAGGCAGGGGAAGGAGGTATCAAGGTGGACAAGCTCAGGGAGGAGCTAGAGGGAGAGGGCGTAGGAGTGGATGGGAAAATGAAGGTAGCACATGGAGGATACGACCTTGGGAGAATCCTCATCTCTACCAGAATGCTACTCCAGGTGGTGCCCACCACAGTGAGCAGCCTCGGCAAGCCAGGAGGATTGGCTATAAGTTCCTTGAAAGTCTCCTCGAGAAAGAACCCTCAGAAGTTGCCATCACACTTGCTTCCAGGTCGGGGTTGAAGGAACTTCTTTCCCAAACAACTATGAACCGCAATTTTGTTCAGCTCATTTGTCAGGTGCTTCGAAAAGCATGCAGTTCCCAAATGGATAGACAGAGTGTCCAACACATTCTTGGAGTTGTGAAGGAGTCCAACTTTCTCAAGATCTGTCTGCCACAGTATGTGTCTGACATGGTAACAGAAGTAGTTCCTGCTGTACGCCGTGAGTACCCTGAGCATATCAGCAACATCATTTTACTTCTTCAGCACCTGATAAGTACTTTCCCAGCCAGCTCTGTGCAGAAAATCTCCATTCTCTTGACAGTCTTGACAGCATCCATAAATTCCCTCAGAGCTGTTGGTGTGGACATCCCAGAAGAGACAGAGAAGAATCTCAATAAAGTCCAGATGCTCATGAAGCATCTACAGGAAAAGAGACGTGAAGGCACACTGAGGGCTGATAACTGTACATTTATGCAGTCTCAAGATGGGCAAGAAGAAAGCTATCGTTTCATGAGCATTTATCCAACATATGAGGAGATACATGGTAATGAGAAACCTTTTCTACGTCCAAATTTCGTTTTTGGAAGATATGAAAGCACCAGTATTTATCTTGACACCCACTTCCGACTTTTGAGAGAAGACTTTGTAAGGCCTTTAAGGGAAGGTATCATGGAGGTACTGCAGAACCTCCAGGACAGAAATTTGAGAAAGAAAAAATTTGATGATATCAGGATCTACTTTGATACACGGATCATTGCCCCATGTTGTACCTCAACTGGTATTGCTTACAAGGTCCAGTTTGACACAAAACCACTGAGGTTTGTACAGTGGCAGAATTCCAAACGATTGCTATATGGATCCCTAGTCTGCATGTCCCAAGATCACTTTGAAACATTCCTTTTTGCTACTGTTTCTAATCGTAATGCTGAGGAACTTGTTCATGGGATTGTGGAGCTGTGTTTTGATCCAGAGAGCCGGCCACTGCTGGCAGAGGTTCAACCCTCAGACTCTTTCCTCATGGTAGAGACAACTGCCTACTTTGAGGCCTATCGGCATGTGTTAGAAGGGTTGCAGAAAATGAGGGAAGAAGATATCCCATTCCAGAAGTACATTGTGAAATGTGATGCACAGGTGAAGGAGCCAGCATACCTGACAGAGAATACCGCCTACAACCTTGCACCCTTGATAAAGACTTCACGTAAAGAGGAGTGCCCTGATAAATTGAAAAGTGTCTACATTCTAGATCCTAATCAATGGCTTTCAATGGAAGATCTGAAATTAGATGAGTCTCAGATGCAGGCATTGAATCTTGCACTCACCAAGGAGCTGGCTATTATCCAAGGACCTCCTGGCACTGGTGAGAAATACTTGTTTAAAGGCTCTGTAATTTAAGTTCTCATTGATTCCTCCATCTAGGGAGATTAACTTCCGAGAAATCCATCTGTACTGTCTCCAAAGCTTAAGTCCTGTGCCCAATTGATGCTTGAGTCCCCAGTTAATTAATATCCTCAAATACCCACATCTGATCTTTGCCCACCTAGATGCAAGTAGACACCAACAGCACTGTTGGCTGTGCTTTTATATTGGGGTGAAGAGGTTTTCAATCACCTTTGAGAAACATAGTCCCTCTTGCTGTGCAGCACTCTCCTACTTGTCTTCACGGCATGTTAGAGCTTTGGGAGCATTTAAACATGAACCATTGTGTGATTAAAGTATTACAAGATGAACTGTAATTGTTTTAAATGGTACTGAATTTAACAAGCACCAATGCTTGTATCCCAATAGTATGTGGATGTTTCATGTGCAGCCAAATGTCATGTATGATGCCAGTATCAGAGTGGGCTGGGGGATGCAGTGGGAGAGAAGACCCTGTGTCCAGGTCTGGTGTATTATCCAAAAAATAACATTCTTGCAGACTGTGGCCTTGCTCAAGGACAGGCTGGAAAGTCAGTGTCATGCTAGTTTGTCTACATTTTACACATCTTATGTAGATAAGCTAGTTAACCCTGGAGTCAGTTCTTTTAATACATACCAGATTGACAAACTAGAAAGAAACCTCGTATCTGTTTTTGATGATTTCTATGTTTCAAGGCACTCACAGAGGATGGATTACCCTTTTCTGATTCTGAGCTTGTCTTGCAGGGAAGACTTATGTGGGTTTGAAGATTGTTCAGGCTCTCTTGACTAATGATCATGTGTGGCAAAGCACTCACCAGGAGTGTCCTATCCTTATAGTCTGCTACACCAACCATGCACTGGATCAGTTCTTAGAAGGTAAGAAAGAGTACCTGCAAGCAGGATGAAAGTAGAATCATAGAATGGTTTGGGTTGGAAGGACCTTAAAGATCACCTAGTTCCAACACACCTGCCAGGACAGGGGAACCTTCCACTAGACCAGGGTGCTCCAAGCTCTTCCCCGCCTGGCCTTGAACACAAGTGATAGTGCATCCACAAATTTTCTGGGCAACCTGTTACTAGAACCTGTAATTAGAAACTATACTATAACTCTTACTGTGCTCATTGTATGGTATAATAACCTGCATTTTGGTTTAATTATTTCTAGTGACTCTAGCCCCATTGATATAGATTAAAAAAAAACAAAACAAAACAACTTGACTCAGAACAAACCACTGTAGGATTTGCAGTCAAAGGGTGTTTTTCCTCTTGTCCTACTGCTGAAAACTGCACTTGGGCCTTCATTCATGGCCCTTCAAAGTTCTTATATTTCTCTTTCATTCACAGGAATACTCTCATTTCAAAGAAACGGGATAGTGCGTGTTGGGGGCAGGAGCAGCAGTGCAGCCCTGCACAGATTTACCTTGAAGGAGCTGAGGAAACTTACCTACAGATTTGACTTCCTAGATTACGACCCCACAGACTATGAAAATGTATGTGCAGACCTCCTGGGAGATGCTGGGACTGGGTGGCCTGTGCATTGAAGGACATAATAAACCTCCCCCACACCCAGCCTTTCACCCTTGTTTTACGCTAAATTTGGCCTCTTAATTCTTCTGTCAGTTTTTTGTCTTGCTGCTAATGAACTTTGTTTCTCTGAGTGTGACAATGCCTCCCTTCTCTTTGTTGTGAGTAGATAATGTGTGAGATGAAGGGGGTTGAGGAGAAGCTCCTTGTAAGAGCGAAGCGGTTGGAGTTCACGACGTACGGAGTTCTGCATGAGCGCTACCTGAAACCGCACATGGCGCCCCAGCACTGGGACAGCCTGACAACAGCTCTGGTAAGAGAGCTCCCTTTCTTCTAAGTCAAGCTGTCCCACAGCATGCTCACCATCCTTTCTGCTAATGGGCATGAGGTTCTCCCAGCATACATCTTCTTAGCATCATTTGGTTACTGGGAAAGTAAGGAAGTGAACAGCAAGCTGTGCCAAATGACAGTAGTCTAGACAGGCAGGGCAAGCAGGGGCTTTGAATTTTGTTCCTTTAAACTGCAGAGATTCTAAGTGATCTTTAGCAGCATAAAAGTGCAAGTACCCAAAGGAAGGCCTCTTAAACTGAAGGGGAGGAGGGGTACCCTTTCTGAAAATCTGGGGCTGCTTGGACTTTCTAGCTCTGGAGGGTGTCTTGGGGGGACTTGTCCTAGTTGCCACTGCTATAAGGTGCTGCTTTGGCATCATCCTAAGATTCTAAAGTGCAATAGGCCTGGCTGACTTGACTTTCCCTGTATTAGGAGAACACTGAGTTTTACTACATTGGTTCACGACACTCAGTGATTGTGGAGTGGCTGGGACTTGGTGTATCTGCCTTCACTCAGAATGCTGCAGAGAATATATGGGCTGAAAATCCAGGTAAAACAAACAAAACAAAAAAAAACAAACACCAAAAAAGATACCCACCCCCCACACATCCTCTACAAGTGTGTTTACCTAAGCAGTGTGCCAGAAAAGAGACGCTGCTACTCAACGGGCATAGAATGATGTGTGATGCTGTGAGGGAGTGGAAAGAAGATTGACCCTAATTTCCATGTAGTGATCTGACTGCTGCACTGATAGAGTGGCTGTGGCTTACTTCATGTGACTGGTGACTCTCACAGGTGGTCAGCAGGAAAGAGAGGAGGAGGAGAAAGATGAAGGAAAAGAGGCGCTTTTGGAGATCCCAGAGATGGCTGACCTCATTGAAGCTGAGAGAATGATTGAGGATGAAAAGATAGCAAACTCTGGGAGGAGGAAGAAGGAAGATGACAGAGCTGTTCATGAACTAGCCAGTGCCATTTTGGCTATGAAGCTGGACCAGGAAGAAGGAACAGCTCAACCACAACAGGACACCATGCAGTGGGAGGTAACTGCATGCATTAGCATGACCATGGAAAGAATAATATGGGGATGCTAATACAAAAGAATCTTGGTACTGTAATTGCTTATTGGGGTGCCTTTTTTTTTTGCAGGTGGCTTCTGGCCAGAGGAGAAAAATGAAGCAGAGGATGAAGGCTGAGCTTCTTAAACTGGACACAATGACAGAGTTAGAGGCCAATGCTATTCAGGACGTGTGGCAACTTGACCTGAACTCCCGCTGGAGGCTTTACAGGTGACGAAAGTCGTTTTGCAGGGCTTGTCAGGCAGGTGTTTCCTACGATCATTCCAGTGTGCAAACTGTGTCAAGCTATGTTGTTTCTGCCTGTATCTGTTCAGTTTCTTGTTTGAACATGCTTGTTTTTGAACTGAATCCACTAAGAACTTGTGGATCACCATCCTGTTCTCCTTGCAGTGTATGCTAATGGCACTTTCTTCCCAGGCTTTGGCTGAAGACTTACCAGGGTTTTATTCGAGAGGACATTCTGGACCTTGAACAGCAGTATCAGGCAGCAGCAGAAAAGCTGGAAGAACAGAGGCTGGAGCAAGATCTCTGCATTCTCAATAACGCTCGTATTGTGGGGATGACAACTACAGGTGCACAGCAGTTGGGAAGCAAACCAGTATTGTATTGCTTCCAGTCATGTTTAGAGAACCTTTTTGCTGAAAAATTAGAATCATGTGCTGCTTCACAGCCTGGGTCAGACTCTGCATTAGTCTGGAGCCTTTTTAATCTCTGACTCCCTTTGCAGACAGGGCTGTTGTGAGAGTTGTTAATTTAGTGGCATGAGCAGCTTCTCTGCTCTTTTGCACTCTTCCTGTCTCAAGTAGAATTCTTCTTATGGAACTGCACCACTTAGTAAGGCACAGCTAATACCTCTATTGCTATTCCCACAGCACCCTTCTGGAGTTGGTAGTGCCAAGGTCATTGTAGTATGCCTCTTTGGAGAGACAATTTAGGCTTATTTATATGTGTAGAACAATGTATTGAGTGTATCTTCTGTGAAGAGACCATTGAAAAAAGGACCAAGGCAGGCATAGGACTGACTAATCCCCACCTGCCTTCCTTAATAACTCTTCATATAGAAGCCATCCCTGGTAAGGTGCTTTTTTAAATTCAAAAAGCTGAGTTTTGAAATGGGGAATTTTGAGAAGAACCCCAGTCTTTTCTGAGACAGAGCCTACTCCTCTCTGTGAGAAGTCTTGCCTTACTACTTGAATGTGGCTTTATCCTAAGGTTTATCTTCTGTCCTTTCTCAGGTGCTGCAAAATACCGACGGATCTTGCAGTACATAGAGCCACGAATTGTCATTGTAGAAGAGGCAGCAGAGGTGCTTGAGGCTCACACCATTACTACTCTGAGTAAAAACTGCCAACACCTCATCCTCATTGGAGATCACCAGCAGGTAACTTTCATGACTAACATCTCTATCTGCTGTGTTAGTGAACAAGAACCATCTAACCAAACACCATGTGGGAAAATTGCCAAGGCTTGTTGCTCTCAGCTTCCACAGATACCAGAGGTCCTGTATCCTATAGTTTTAGAGTAGAGCTCCAGTGGGACATGTGTTTTAGTTCAACTGATACAATTTTACATGTGCTTTGACTGTGACTATGTCTATTTTTGATATTTCTCACTTATGCAAGAATCCAGTCTCTGGCCTTTCAGTGGGTGACCAGTCACAGAAAATGAGAGTGAAAAATCCTACTTACACATAGGAAAAAGTGACAAAACATGGACCTCCTATCCCTTCTCTTTCAGCTGCAGCCTAGTGCAAATGTATATGACCTGGCCAAGAACTTCAACCTCGAAGTCTCTCTCTTTGAACGTCTGATCAAAGTGGATTTCCCCTTTGTCTGTCTGAAGTACCAAGTAAGAAAGAGCTATAAAAAACTTCATGGCATCTGTATTTAAGTTGTTTTAAGTTTGTAATACACTTAAGTTTATATTTCTACTGGAAGAGCAGCCTAAAAGAAAAGTATGTACTACCTAACTTCTGAAAAGAATGGTAGGAGCTGTCACACTGACACAGAGTTCCAGCATATTTTCAGTTATTTAGTGATATTTTCTACAGCACTGTGGTTCTCATGTTTTTGTGTGAAGAACACAGTTTATTGTGGCAACTGAAACTTCCAGAACTTTGCAGGGTGAGACAGCACAATTCTTCTCAGGCTGCTTCCTGCTAAATTGCTATAATCATCTATTTCAGTGCCCAGGAGAATTAATTCTGCCACCAGCAGTCCTGTATTAAAGGCACCTGGAAGAGCTCCTTTAGTAGTTAGGGTGAAGTGCTGGCTTTTGTGATCTATAAGTGTGCTTAGATTTGCAATGAAACCAGCATTATTATACAACAATCTTACCAAGAGACTTTCTTGAAGATACTCTGCTACTACCACTCCTGCAGATGGTGGTGGTGTCAGTAATGGGGTGAGGGAGAGTAGGGATTGGGAAGTGCTTTCTTCTTGTCTCTCATTGAAAAGTCATCCTTGTCTTGTATTCAGCCACTGTCTATACAGTGGAGCAAAAGAATATTGATAAGGAAATATGATGCTCCTTCCTCAAGACTGATAAAACTGTTTTGTGTTTTAGCACCGCATGCGCCCTGAAATTGCCCAGCTTATCAGTCCTCATATATACCAGAAGCTGGAGAACCATCCCTCTGTCCTGAAATATGAGAATTTAAAAGTGAGTTTTCAGCAATACAAGTAGTTGCTTTTGTCCCTTGTTACTGGCTAAATGAGTTTCTGTAAAATACAGCATTCAAGGATTTCAAAATCTAGGTCAGATTCAGTTATCGAAATTTATACCTGAATCAAGGACTTGTGTAATGTAGAATTAGGTAAGTAATTTGTAGTTCTTCTGGCATTAGTGATGGTGCACATTGGAAATGGATCCAATACCAATGACTTTAAAAGAATAGTAAAAAATGGAAGGGGGAACAAACAAATTGTAGGAGTTTGAAAGCTACGAAGAAATCTTAAATGAAAGACTTAAAGCATAGGATGTGAAACTCCGACATAAAATAGGTGACAGGATTACTGGAACGCTTTCCCTTGGTTTGGGCATTTTACCAATAAACAGCATCTGCAAAGAAAATCTTTGCAGCTTACAAGTATAAAGTAATTACTTATTATCTAACATGCACAATAAACAGCCATAATTCAGTAAGGTATTAGAATGGTTGCCTTAGGTATCAGTCAGAAGTGTCAGTCTTTGCTTCTTCCTTAATGGTACTGAATTTCCATCTTAACACTCACTCCCTATTTTCTGATTTGTATTTGCTCACCCTAACCAGGACTTCATGTATCTTTATGTTGGTGTTTTTCTTGCATCTTTGTACTTTTAACAATCATTTCTCTGTAATCTTCCCTTATATATCTTGTATAGCCCTTTTCTGCAGACTCTGTGTTTGATCTACAAAAACCGTTTTTTCCTATTAAAATCAGTCTCTGGGTTTTGGCAGGCAGAACAACAATTTCTTATGGGTAGAATAATTCCCATTAATAGCTAAAAAAAAAAATAAAAGCCCCTGCTAACTCAAGACAGATAGAGTTTTTGAACAGGTGAGCAGTCAGCTCTACCCACCATGAGCTGGTAAGTGACTACTAGAGTCCTAGCATTCCTAGTTTTTTTCTGGTGAGGAAGAAATCTTCCTTGCTGCTTTGTTTTTATTGCAGCAAGAGAGGAGGCATGTTTTAGGCAAGGGCTCAGCCTTGTGCACTGGTAAATTAGTATCCTTTTCCCACAGGGCCAGAACAAGACATTGTTCACATCATGAATATGCTTTGAGAATTACTAACACTTTATGTTTTCTTTGGTATAACCTGGAAATGTACAGTAGAAACATCTCTGGAAAGATAAGGAATAAAATCGCCCACAGGAAATTACTTCATATTAGGATAATGAAATATTACCAATAAGCTGAAATGGGAATTTGATTAATAACCTATGGAAATCTAAGAGGACTTCATCTAAGTACACAGTAACTGCATACTGTAGTCAACTCTTTAGAAGTCTTCCTGTCAGTGGATAATCAGGAACATGGAAACAGGCTGGGGTGACAGAAACTAGAACTCTCTCTCTGACATCCTTCCTCTTGTTTCAGGGTGTCTCAACTAATGTCTTCTTTGTGGAACATGAGGTTCCTGAAGAAGAGATCCAGGAAGGGAAAAGCCACCAGAACCCACACGAGGCCCACTTTGTAGTGGAACTGTGCAAATACTTCTTGTGTCAGGGCTATGAACCTTCTAAGATCACCATTCTCACTACTTACACTGGACAGTTCTACTGTCTGCGTAAGCTCATGCCAGTGAAGATCTTTGAAGGTGTGAAGGTTCACGTAGTAGATAAGTACCAGGGAGAGGAGAATGACATTATTCTGCTGTCACTGGTGCGGAGCAACAAAGCGGAGAGACCCGGGTTCTTGCAGATCCCTAATCGGATATGTGTGGCTTTATCCAGAGCTAAGAAAGGTCTCTATTGTATTGGAAACATGAGAATGCTTAGCAAGGTTCCTCTCTGGAACAAGATCATTCAAACACTTGAGAAGAACGGTCACATTGGCCAGTCATTGGAGCTTTGCTGTCAAAACCACCCTGAAACCAAGACACAGGTATCTACAGGTGAAGACTTCAACAGAGTCCCGGAGGGAGGCTGTACTCGTCCCTGTGAGTTTAGGTTGGATTGTGGACATGTTTGCACAAGGGCTTGTCACCCATATGACCCAGAGCACATAGACTACCAGTGCCTGAAGCCTTGTCAAAAGGTACTTTGTGCAGATGGGCACCGCTGCCCAAAGTCATGTTATGAGCTCTGTGGAAAATGTATGGTGAAGGTAGAGAAAACTATTGCTAAGTGTGGCCACACGCAGATGGTGCCATGCCATATTCCACCCTGGGAATTTAACTGCCTAGAACCTTGCCAGAAGAAGTTAAACTGTGGACACACATGCAGGAATTCCTGTGGGCAGCAATGCACAGTGCAGTGTTATGTACAGGTTACAGCCACACTGAAATGTGGCCACAAGCAGAAAGTTTCTTGCTGGATCACTACGATGGAACGTGAGGACACTGTGAAATGTGAGAGTAAGTGTTCTGTCACACTGGCATGTGGTCATGTATGTTCAGGTTCCTGTCATACTTGCTTTGGAGGAAGATTTCATAAGGCATGTAATAGCCCATGCAAGCGTGTGCTGATCTGCTCCCACAAGTGCCAAGAGCCTTGTACTATGGAATGTCCTCCTTGTCAGAAGGAATGTCAGAACTATTGTATTCACAGTAAGTGCAAAAAGAAATGTTGGGAAAGGTGTGTTCCTTGTGCTGAGCCTTGTGAGTGGCAGTGCCAGCACTATCAGTGTACCAACCTTTGCTCTGAGCCATGCAATAGGCCTCGCTGCAATGTTCCCTGTGCTAAGATGCTGCCCTGTGGTCATCCCTGTGTTGGATTCTGTGGAGAACCCTGCCCAAAGAAGTGCCTTGTTTGTGACCACGAGGAACTCACTCAGATCTTTTTTGGCTTTGAGGATGACCCAGATGCTCGATTTGTACAGCTTGAAGACTGTGGCCATGTCTTTGAGTCTCAAGGCCTTGACCACTATATGGATGAAGATGATGATGTCATCAAGCTGAAGGTATGCCCTTTGTGTCAGATACCCATCAGAAAGAATCTGAGATATGGCACCAGTGTGAAAAGGCAGGTGGAGAAGATAGAACAGGTGAAACAGAAAATCCAAGGCCCAGCACAGGAAATTGAGTCTAACAGACAGAGACTGCGGGCTGCACTGGCACGGAACATTGTTCTGAGGAGTAATCTATACCCTAAGTATGTCATGCTGGAAGATAAACTAAAAGCTTTTCCTCTCTCTGCAAAGAGTATCGGACTAATTGAGAACCTGCTTAATTTCTACGAACGTGTAGCAGACCTAACTCAGTCTATGAACAAAATTGATGAGAATGAAAGGAAAGGGCTGAGAAAGAGGCTGGATGAAGTGAAGGAGTGGTTGGATATGCAACGCATCAGTTTTACAGCACAGGAGCTCACTGACCTGCAGTCTGAGATCCAGAGACTGACTTATTTGCTGAGCCTGTTGGCAAGGTGCAAAGCAAGTAGGATGATATCCACAGACATTGCAGCAGAGATTAACAGTGCACGTAAGATCCTGGAAGGGACAAAGAAGTTCACAGAGGAGGATGAGGCTGCAGTGAAGGCTCACTTGAAGAAGATCAACGCTGGCTTGCCTGTGTCAGGGCTGGGGATTTCTGAAGCTGAGCGGGTGCAGATTGTCAGTGCTATTGGCTGTCCCCGTGGCCACTGGTTCAAGTGCAAAAATGGACATATCTATGTAATTGGAGAGTGTGGGGGGGCAATGCAGAGGAGTACGTGCCCTGAATGCCATGAAGTCATTGGCGGCACGAACCACACTCTGGAGAGCAGCAACAGCCTGGCCTCAGAGATGGACGGGGCAACTCATGCGGCCTGGTCCGATGTAGCCAACAACATGCTCAACTTCGAGGACCTCCGCCAGCTGATGTAATGGGCTGTGAGCCTCGCTTCTTATCACAGACGCGCACACAGGGGCACAGCCCCGCCGCTTACCCCGTTTGCTTGCTTACTAATAAAGTGTATCACTACAAACTGGGCTGTGCTGTCTCTGTGGGGCGGGGCAGTCTGTGGGACTGTGCTGTCTCTGTGGGGCAGGGCTGTCTCTGTGGGGCAGGGCTGTCCCTGTGGGACTGTGCTGTCTCTGTGGGGCAGGGCTGTCCCTGTGGGGCAGGGCTGTCTCTGTGGGGCAGGGCTGTCTCTGTGGGGCAGGGCTGTC
>WEIU01006213.1:28886-106354 GCA_013389925.1 Aegithalos caudatus | reverse complement strand
GCTAGGTACGGAGGGGAGCGGCCGGGCCGGGCCGGGAGTCGGGGGGACCGGGGCCGGGTACCCGCGGGGCCGGGCCGGGGCAGGGCTGCTGTCCCTGCTGGTCTCCAGTTGTGGGGCGTGCCCCTCTCCTCATGGAGTCATGAAATCGGCAAGGTTGGAAGAGAGACCTTTAAAATCATCAAGTCCTACCGTTAACCCAGCGCTACCCCTGTAAACCCTAAACCACATCAGTGCCAAATCCAGCCTCCTAAACCTGCCCAGGGTTAGTGACTCCCTCACCTCCCAGGCCAATCCATTGCAGTGTCTGACCACCCTAACTCTGGTCACCAAACACTCCAAGGTGTGGCAAAGCAAAGGCCGATACTGAACTGTTCATGCCAGATTTATAAGGGTCTTTGTTAAAACCTCCTGGCACATCCTGGTGAACAGGTCATGAACCAGGATGCAGACTGGGCTTTTTGCTATCACTACCAGCCAAGTGGGGAAGAAAAAAAAAAGAGAAAAAGCAGACACAGGACACAAGCAGCATGCATGGCACAAATGCACCAGGGATTTTTTCTTTGTAGTGGGGTTGTAGTTAATGTGTTTGTATGGCTTGGGTGTAATGATAAACAAGAAGTAGGATCAGAGCTTCTGCTTATCAAGCTGCTCTGTTCTTTTTTCTTTTACCTCAGTTACTTTCTCTTCTTTTGCTCCTGTTGTATTATTTCTTAGGTCAGACATTCCAAGTAACATCACAGGAAGCTACAAAGCTGAGTCTGGCTTTCTCAAGGCCTCCACTACCTTCAGCAGAGGTGAGAAAAAGCCTCAACAGACTATGAAATGCAGTGTATGTGCAAGCTTCAGGTATTTCTTGGTTCATTTGACTAAATGGGCTGTGTACTGTAGAGTGTATTAATATAATCCAAGAACTGCCCAGAGAACTAATTTGTGTGAGGTAGGGAGAGATACTAAATAAAAATATTCTGATATTCTTTAACAGCTACAGCTAGTTGCTGATAGAGACAGAATATTGGAGAATACATACCTTAGGTTTAACAAAGAATATGCAATATTTTTGCTATCAGTTGAGAGAAGTTTATCATACAGGTATTTGGTGAAGAGAAAAAAAAAAAGACCTTCAGAATAATGATGTAAGCTACTTTTTCCTCTCTGATGCACGACTACCACACCAGGGAGTGTTTTGTTACTAAATCATGAGGCAAGTTCAGATGCATACAGCTTGGTTATAGTGCCTTCTCCTCGTGCTGTATTTGTTTCTCAGGCAGACTGGTGATTGCTATTCTTCCCTTTCCTCAGAGCAGTCTGAAAGCCAGTGATTGCTTGTGAGCATTTCTAAATGTGGTTCAACTGGGTGATCCTTTTGCCTTTCCATTTTCAGGATTGCCAGAAGCTGGGTGAGGATGTCCAGAATGCCATTCTTGCAGTTGCCACCGTGTACTACTGGCTGCCCAAGGGCCAAGGTGAGATAATGACAGCAAGACAGTCACCACTATATAGGATGATGGTTCTTTCACCTCCACTATATAGAGAAACTCAGTGTTTCAGAGCTTAATGTGGTCTGGTATCAGCAAGTTTTCATTAGCATGGTATGCCATTATCAGCTTTCTGTAGACTTTGAATGTGTTTATAAGTGAAGTACTTTTCTGTCTGCTGCTGCAGTTTTCCATCTGTGGGAGAGTGATAATTTAGGAAGTTGTGTAGTTGATTGAGCATTGAAATTTAGGAAGTGTTGAAATCCTTGTCCAGACTTCTTTTGGAGCTGGGAGGCATTTTGCTTTTCTTCAAAACGCTTTTAGCTTCATTTATAGAGTGTATCCACACAAACAGAGCAGTCTGTGGGTTCATCTCCAGCACTTGCTTTCTTTCAGGGCTGAGTTTGTGCCAACTTTCTTGCTCTTTCTCATCTCCACCAGGTACTACTCTTCGGAAGATGGTTCGAGATGCTACCACTGAAGTAGTGGAAGGAATGATCCAACTCACAGATGCAATTCTCAATGCCCCAGAGGAGAGGTTGTAATTTTCAATTGCATGATTCTATGATTTTGTGATAATTGTGGGGGGAAAAGGCAAGAAAAAGATACAAGTATACTTGTTAGACAGCAGCAAGGGCTTTGCACAGACATGGCATACTAGTGACAAGCTGGTTGGTGATATCTTTGCAGCAGAACTTTTGCTGGTGTGCATCATCTTTGGTGCAGAAAATTAAACCACAGTCTAGCACAGTGTTGTTATTGATGCTAACCTTGAGGGTTTTGTTTTGTTTCAGCTTGTCCCAGGAACAGCTGATATCAACTGGAGGTGTGTGGGAGGCCTGTGAGCAAGTGTCTAACCTGCCACGAGGTGAGTGTTGTAAATGCAGAGCAACAGAACTAGGACGTGTTGTCTTGGAATATCAATAGCTTTTGCAAGGGCATTCCAGCTGGTGCAATGAAGGCTCAATGGAGAATGACTCAAAAACTTGACTGGTTTGGGTATCTGTAAGCTTGGAAACCAGGTTAGATTCTTTGCCTGACAACAGTGAGCTCTGAGCTCTGCAAGAAGTTTGATCTTACAGTGGTTGCAAGCCTAGATGAAGGTCATTGCAAACTGTTTGGAAACAGTGGGGTGCCACAGTTCTCGTCCTTTTGCTTTTGCAGATAACCAGGCAGCAGTTGTGTCGGCTCTGGATGCATGTCTAGGTGTGGTCAAGGATGCTGTGGAAGAGATGGAAAATGTAAGGAAGCCCCTAAACCTTAGAGGAACCTGCAGTGGTGGATTCTTAGACTCAGGATATTCTGAATTGGAAGGGATACACAAGGATCATCGAGTCCAGCTCCTGGCCCTGCACAGGACAAGCCCAACAATCCCACCATGTGCCTGAGAGTTGTCCAAATGCTCCTTGAACTCTGGCAGGTTTGGGGCTGTCACCACTTCTCTGGGGAGCCTGTTCCAGTGCCCAACCACCCTCTGTGGTGGTTTGGTGATGGAACACAGGAGTTATTTTACCTACAGGCCTTAATATAAATTTGTTGTGACAGGACATAGATTATTGTTTTCTGCATGGATTTTAATTGAGTTTTTATTCTCAAGCCTGGTTTACTTTGTATAAAATTTCCATAAAGCGATGTCCTGAATTGGGGATGGGGGAGGAAATTTAGGATCATGTAAGAATTCACCAGGTTCTTGCTGTTTGCACTGTTAGAGTGGTGGATTAGTTTTTCTTAATCCAGTCATTTTAGAATTAACCAACTGAGATTTCTCCATTAATTATTTCTATGATGTCTAGATTATGCTTTCCCTTTCCTCCTGGGAATTGCTGGAATTGATGTTAGGCTCTGGGTTTTCAGTGCCTCTGTGTTCTCAGGCACTGGTGGAAGGGCAGGATCCCTATGGGGACATCATGGAGGATGAAGAGCTGGGATTTCGGGGCAACAGAGACACGTACTGGTCAGAGGCTGACAGGCAGCTGCTCAGCTCCTGCATGGGATTAATGAAGGCTTCTAAAGCTTGCCTGAAGAAGGTCTTGGCTGCAGTGAAGGCCCATGGCAAAGCTGATTCCCCAGAGCAGATTGCACAGCTGGATGACCTGGCAGACATTGCTAATGAGATCAGCCCGAGGTAAGGAGGGTTCTCCCCATGCTGCTTTTCCCTCTAGAGCAGTCCTGCTCTTTTTTTGAGGTCTTGAGTGAGGAGTAGGAGCAACCTGATTGATACTGGAGTTGTGAGCAGGTGGTGGACACAGGTGTGGGAAGGCTGTTAAGCTGTTGAGAGTTGTGTAAGTCAGAGAGGAACATAGGGAGGGGATGGAGCTGTGACCACATCTCTCTCCATGGTGAGAGGGACACAGGTGACTGAGCAGGCAGTGGGAAGCATCCCATAGGTACAACTGACATCTCACTCTTGTTCCTGACCCTTCAGGAATGGGTGTATTCAGAATGGGTGCAAGCTTTGACCAGGATCTGTGAGTTGTGCTATCAGAACATTTCTTCCTTGCTCCCCTCTTTGTTCCAGTGTTGATGAGCTGGCACTGAGCATGTACCCACCTGTGAACCCTTTGGCTGTGCGACTTAACGTGAGTATCTGCAGTACTGATCCCTCAGTTCCTGGGTGTCTGCAAGGGACAGTGGCCTGGCTGTAGGGAGAGGGGGGAAATCAGATTGGAGGGGTTATGTGACTTCAGGGAGAGATGGGTGTTAGTGACTGCCTCAGTAATGATTTCTTTGGGATGAAGAGTGCCCTTTGTTCTTGCACACTTAACTTCCTTCAGGTGGAAACACATTCTTCATCTGTCCCTCTTCAGGGAAGAGCATGGCCACTTGAAACTTTAGCTCTGAACTACAATCCATAGAGATTTCCAGTGATGGAACCTCAGGAAAGTGATGTGTAAGGCTGCCTATGTACTGCAGATGTACTTTCTTCCTTTGGTAGTGCAGTCTTGCTCAAATAAAGTTACCTATGAAATGAAAAACTCTTACAGCGAGTGTATTTAAGCACTGAAACAAACTGCTTGGAGAAGCAGTGGAGTCTACATCTTTGGCAACACTCAGAACTTGACTGGGCAATGCTCTGGCAATTTGACTGAACTTTGAAACATCCCTTGTATCATAAATTAAGTACAAATCTCCTCATATCTGGGATTTTTTAAAATTCTTAATCCCGGTTTCATGCCTTTGGCCAGTGGGTTGATTTTTTTTTGAGAAAAAAAATTACTTAATATCAAATTGCATTAAAATCAGTCACTTGCAACTTTGTATTTTGATACCAAATACTAATTTCTAATAGGCTTATCTTTTTTTTAAAGAAAAAACGCATTTTAATGTATGCTTTAAAAAACAGCCAGGTTTTTTTTACCTCTCAGCCAGGAGTAGGTTGGGAGGCACTTCCAGCATGGCATTAATAAATTACTTAATTCTGCATTAGGATCCGTGGCAGTTTTTTAATTTGTGGTTCTTGTGCATCCCTATAGTCCTGTTTATTTTCCAGTACTGTTCAGACCCTACTTTTCCTCACATTTGTCTCACCTGATTTCCCTTTTGTTTCTTTCTAGGCTGCTAAGTTGGCCTCAGTATTAAAGAAAGTCTTAGAGATTGCAAAGTGAGTATGAGCTACAGTTTTATAAGTGTGTATTCCCTGCTATGAAGGTTGATACCTTTCTGCCTCATGTCAAAGGTCACTCATTTCTAGACAGTAGATGCTGGCATTTTGGAACTATGATGATGTTATCTAGTCACAAAGGGATGGGAGTAAGAAAAGGATGCTAGGGATGATAGTGGTTCCTTTGTTCTGTGTTTGGGACTACAGACATGAGTGTGGGTTCTTCTTTGCTCAAAGCCCTGTGGGGCTAGAGCAGCCCATTTTACTGCTGTGGTTATTCAGAACTTCACAATACCCCTGTGTTGCCTGGATGTATAACACATCCAGGAGGCTTTCCTAATGAATTTCCTTCACTTTTGCAGGGCAAGCCATGTATGTCCACCATCAGAAGAAGGCTGGGTGCAGTTTCTAAGTGGTGCAGTGGATCACAACATGAACAAAGTCAAGAACTTCACACAGGGTCAGCTTTAACTCTTCTGTGCCTATGTGTGTTGCTGCCACTGGGTCTAGCATCTGCATTTCCAGTGAACTTTGCTCTTCTTCAGCTGCTTGGAGAATGATGAGAACAATGGAGGAGGGAACTTTATTGCCACTTGGAAAAACTTCTCCAGGAAGTTGCCCTTTGCAATTGCAGAAGGTGTCATTTTGCTTGGATTCTTGGGATGATGCAGTGCTGCATCTTAACGTGCCCCATTCTTCAGACATTACAACTACTGTGGGGCTCAGAGAAAAATAAAATACTGCTAGATTTACATTAGTTGATTTATCTGTCTTCAGAGGGCAAAGGATGTATACAGAAGCAAAGGATCTTGCTTCTTTTGCAGGCAGCCCAGTGAGTAATTTTAAAATGCGCTGCACTGCTGCTATTTCCTGTCTAACCTTGGAGAGCAGAGAGCAAGCTTTGTAATTTCCTCAGAAAGCAGCAGAAAATATTGTTTACTGCCTTACCAATGTCAAGGATCTGTAGGGGGAAATATCCCCCTATATATATATATATATATATCCCTAGAGACATGCTTACATCTATCATCACTTTAAAGTTCCAGGATATCCTTTACTTTGTCACAGGCAGGGCAAAAGATTTAAGCACTGGTGTGCTCAGCAGAGGTGTGGTGAGAACTGCAACGTCAGCTTGAACATTTAGCCCATCTTTGTCACAGTAAGGTTCAGCTTCTAAAACTGGAGAGTGGGCATAGTGGCAGATGGGAGAGAGTTGAGTTTGCAAATAATCAAAATCGGACATGATTTTAAATGTAACTTTTATTAAACTGTTCACATCTATGATCAGGGCACAGATCATAGCCACTCTTCTGTAGGTGGGGCAGCAGGACCTGTTGTGAGTTGGGCCTCAGGCAGCTGCAACGTTGGTGGTTCTGTAGCTCTTCAGGTTCTGGAGCTGGAGGCAGGTGAGATGTGCAGTGAGTCTTCTGGGCCCTGCTTGGGTGGGAGTGAATGGGATTTGCAGCTCTTGAGTGCTTTTAGCTTGCACAGAGCCCAACCTGAAAGGAGAAAATGGATTATACAGGAATCACCCCTCATTATGTTTTTAGTTTCTTGGGTCTAGAATATGCATTTGCTAGACAGAAATATAGTGCCAAAAAGAAGAAAAAAAAAAAAGAAATAGAAGAAAGCTGGCAGTTACTTGAACTACTACAGTGAAATTGTCATCTAACAGTAGTTTGGGAGAGAGATAGGACAGGGGAGTTGAAACTCTCCATGGAGGCACCCAAAGGGACTTTGTCCTAATGCAGCTTCTTGAGACAAATGTGGGTGTTTGTCATGTGAAGGGGAGCATGCCCTTTGGTGACTCCTGGCTAAGTCACGTTTGCCTGGTTCTTCAGGGGAAAACACCACTGTCTTTATTGTTTACAGTGGGTGATGCATGGAAAGATGTCATAAATAGTAGTTTTACTCCACTTAAGGATGTTCAAGTTGCTCACTAAAAAGTAATTGATTTCCCAACAGCAAATAATTTCTAAATTTCATAGCTCATTTCAGTGACCTCTAACTGTTGTCTTATTTAATGTTTCTGACTAAGTCTTGTGGCATTTCTCTGGTTATCCTTTTTGTTGGCAGGAAGTTTTCCTTTTGCTGTCTATGTCCTTGCTGTTTAAGCTTTCACAGATGCTGTGTTGGCTTCAACTTGGGTATTGCACATCTGTTGAAAGTTCTCTTAGCTGGCTTTTCTCCTTTTCAGTGTGAAAATCATCTGTATTATCTGTAAATAAAGGATGGGATGCTTGGGGCTTTCATGCCATAGTGATATCTTCCTGCCATGTTGTTGCCTGGTTATTTTTGGGGACAGCCTTTCTTGTGCAAGGGTTTCTCTTGCTTGTTTCGTGTCTCTTTTTCCATTTGCTGTTCTTGGATCAGTCAGTTTATACTTACTTGTAATTCCTTTGTCTGTAAATGAGCCCTCGCCCTGTGACTGCTATCACACACTGCTCCAGGGGTTCCATGAGGGGGTTTTGGAGGCTGATCTTTGCTGTGCTTGGCTCATACTGGATTATGTTTTCTGGGAACTGTTGAAAGAAACAAATGAGCTGAAACTGAGAGAAGAAAATATATTCCTCTATGATTAAAGGGAGATGTGTAATTTTTCAGTGCCTGAGCTGCCATTTGCCAGAAGAGGCAAACTCCAGCTACATTTCTTCTGCTCTATTTCTCAGAGAGCCCCTGAACCCAGCAGAATTGATTTGCTGCTTGTAACTGTGGAAGCTGTTTTCTCCCTACTGCAGTGACAGAAAGACAGCCCAATCTTACCTCAATAGTGAGAGGGGACTCACAAATGCTGATTTCTTCCTGTGCCAGGTACATGTACAAAGAGTCCTCGTCTCTCAGCACAGCAGTCAGCCTGAGCAGGTGGTGCTCTCCCAGCTCTTTTCCAAACCATGTGTAAGGCACAGAGATCTGCAGGTTATTGACTGCAACAGAGTGGTGAAGTAACAGGTGATGAGTGCAGTCTGGTCTTTTCCTGGATGACATCTAGGAATGCTCAGTGCCCAACATTGTACTAAAATCTGTAGCATTTAAATGCTTAAGTGACCCCAAGTGGATTTGCAGATTGAAAATCTCTTAGCTGATGTTGCCAAAATGTTTTGTTTCCCAGAGTGGGTGAGGTTGGAATGGACAATAGTGGATCATCTCCTCCCTGCCCAAGCAGGGTCATCCCAGGGCACATGACACCAGATTGTGTCCAGTTGATTGTGGAATATCTCCAATTAGGGAGACTCCACCATCTCTCTGGGAAATCACATAGAATCAACTATTCAGCCAACCTTTTGTAAACCTAGGACTAGGAGGATTTTTCTGAAATGAGAGCACTAGAGGACTGTTCTAGCCGTGCACCCAGGAGAGTCCTTACCTGAATTGCTTTGGAGGTTAAAATCAAACTCTTCCTTCCAAACTTGGGCAATGGACACACCACTATAATGCAGAGCCTGGATCCCAACTACCAGATGAGTAGCCTTTTCTCTATCACTGTGGTTAAACACTTGAATGGAAAGTGTAATATCTTGTCCCAGTTGCAAAGAACTGAACTGGAGGTGGATGAAAAGGTTGACTGGCTCTTCCAGAGCAGTAGGAAAGGAGATGAACTGTGTGCTGCTGCTGGTTGTCTCAAGTTCCTTCATATTTCTGTAGGCTTTGTCAAGTACTTTCTTTTCCTGGAGAGAACCTGTCACAAAAAAAAAAAAAAAAGGAAATGCATACTTTGGTACTCTTTCCTGTTTACTAGTGAGAAGCAGCAGGAGAATGACATTGATTTCTCCTGGTAGTACTGTAGATAACTGTTTCTAAGAGCATAGAGAGATATCCTTTTGTGCTTCTGGTTGGATCAGTTTGACAGCTTCAGCTGTCAGGATATTCATTAGATGTGCCTGACAGATTCTCCGTGGGAATAGTCATAGTTTTTAAGACACCTTGCTGCTGTCATCTCTAGTAGAGTAGAGGAGGCAGCTGCTTTTTTGTTGCTGTAGCTAGGGCACAATTCCATGTTCCCATGTGTGGAGAAGTTGCAGTTGTCTCCTGCAGCCATGGAGACAACAAGCCACAGGTTAAGATGGGGTGGTAGGGTTGGGCCAGGGAAACAGCACTCAGATTCTGAAGGAGGAGCTACTTGTTGAGGGAGAGACTTTGGCAGTATCTGAGAGCACAACAGTCCTTTTCAGTAAGCTGGAGTCTGAAATATATCTATCCATATTTATATTACAGAGGTAATGGGACATGGATGTACAGAGTGTAAAGGTAACAGAAATCAAAAAAGGTATTCCAGACATGAAAGTGCTTGGTTAACAAACACCTGGTCTTCTAGAGACCTTAATGCCATTAAGCAGGGTGAAGTTTGGGTGATGACCTCTGTTTTGGCTCTGTAGACAGGGAGAATTAGGTGTTCTAGTGCCACTGAAGAAGGGGAAGTAGAAGTGGATGACCCTGGTGCTCTGGTTTGGCTCTGCTCTAGTCTTTTACTCCTCCCTTGTAACAGTGAAAGGAATGTGCTCAGCCCTGTGCCTGCCCATACCTTCAGGATACTTGTAGTTTTGTGTGATGTCCTCACAGCGTTCACTGCCAACACTCTTGGTGCTGATGTTGTTACCGGTGTATTTTGTGCCACCAAAAGCTGGCTTGAGGGTGTCATCTGCTTTGTGTATCCAGACATGACACTTGGCATTGATGGCAGCAAAGAAGTAGCAGACATCATAATCAACTTGTGTGTCCCCTTCTTTGATGGCATGAACAGGGGCTGGCCCACAGAAGGATAGACCTGAAGAGAAAATGTGGTCCAGTTAAGATGCAGATGCTTTTCCAACTAAACCCATCCCTAGTTTGGATCTACATGAAGTATTTAGTTTAAGAGGCCATTAGGAAGCAGTGATAGAGCTGTTAGAGCTACATTAGCTGCACAAACCAAACAGATAAATGGTAGTTTTATGCCAAAGTCAACAGGGTGAGTGAGTTCCTGTCCTTTTGCATCCTTCCACTGGAAGATGGGAAAGGAGGAATATTGAATGGCTTTATTTTCCCCCTGCTTCAGTTCCTTCCTGCTCTTGCTCAAGCCCATCTCTATATCTTACTGTCCTAGGTTACAATGTAAGATGTGCCCAAAGTCTGGATTCTAGCAGCACCCTCAGGAGCTGTTGGAACCAGGTGGGGCAGTGTTTTCCCTTGCCCCTCCCTCTGGGCTATCTCCTGTTCATGGGCCATCAAGGCCTTGCCCATGACTCACAGGTGACTCCCTCTGGGTGTTATCTCTGTTAATTGGCAATCAAGGACCCATTGTATGACTCATAGAATGACATCAGCCCATTGGGAGATGCTCCACCCAGGGGGAGGAGCCAAGCATTCCCACCTGGATATAATCTGGGACAGCACAGAGGGCAGGGGCCTGCTGGACTCCTGGAGGACCAGAGCTACCAGACCTTTTTGCAGGATCACTGCTCCAACAAGACCACTTCATCTGGACTGCTACCACCACCCTAACTAACAGGGTGTCAGGTTGTATAATTTTCATTTATTTTATTTCACTTTTATTCCTCCTATTAAATTGTATTTCCTGACTTGGAGTCTCTCACTGGTTTTACTTTCAAACCAGCACACTTACCTTGGCTTTTTTCCTGGCAGGTGGCATCCAGTGCCTGCCACCCACTGTACTCTGGTAGCAAGTCTGTCCGAGCCATCCAGCATTCATTCCAAACGTGGAAAGTCCTGCAAGAGGCAAGAGCATGAGCTTATATCAAGGGACTGAGCCCTGAAGTACAGTAGAGCTTTTGCCAAACCACAGCCAGTTAATGCTCCCTTGAAAGAGTTCAGTTCATACTGAGAAGAGCAGAGTTCTGTGTGGAGAAACAAGTGGAGTTTCACCAGCTGGACTGGGCTATTGTTCTTTGTGGGCCCTAGAAATAGAGCACTCTTCAGTTTGGATTGCAGCAGTTTGTCAAGAGCAGGTCTTGTAGACAGGATCTCAGCTGAGCTGTCTCCTGTCACCTCCTCACAGTGGTGTTACCTCTTTCCTTTCCCCTGTGTTTCATTTCCCACATCCAAGTATTGTCTCAAGTTCTTGCTTGGGCCCTGCCATGTGTTCTTACCACACACGAGCACTCTTGTCCTGTGTAAGCAGTGTCCCATCTTCATCGTAATACTCATCCACACTCAGGCTGCTCTTGGTGTTGTGAGCCCATGTAAAGCCAGTGACCACCCTGGTAGGAATTCCCAGGCACCTCAGAACTGTGCAGAAGAGAGAGCTGTGAATCAGTTGTGCATCCTGCCCTAAGGGTGCCTCTGCTGATAGATGTAGAGCCTCTTCTGGTGCTAAGCCTGTTAGGAATGGCACCAGGTCTGCTGTTCAGACTTTGCAAGAGGCACTGCTCCCTCAAGAAATAAGATTTCATTTCAGTGAATGGATGTACTGATACTCTTATCTCGAAGGCGGTGATGCTGAGTGTTGTTGAGGAAACTAAAGATCTGCCTCTCACCTAAAGATTAAATGTTATAGCAGCACTGTACCTGAACACAGGACTGCAGCAAACACCCAGCACCTCCCGTAGCGGACGGGCTGGAATTTTGATGCAATCCACTGCCGGAGGATGGGGCTGCTTCCCAGCCACTTGGAAGGGGGAGTCCCATTATTGTGTTGCCCAGGCTCATATTCTGTCAGGCTTCTAACCTCATTGCAGTTCAGCTGCAGAGAAAGAGGAGATAAAAATGTATTAAGGAATTGCCACTCTTTGGTAAGCCCACGTGATCCTGTTTGTGGAGGCTACTCCCAAAGCAGGTGAAACCAAGGGGATGTTTTTGTGCAAAGCATGAAGGTCATGGCTGAGCAGAACAGGTGCAGCAGCCTCCTTTGAGATTTATCCAGTAAGTGCACTCTGACTGCAAAGAACCTCCTGCAGCACTACTTGTCTGCTGAGGGAGTATCAGGACAGGCTGGAGATGGGCAGGAGGTGTTGTTTGGAACAGGCTTCCTCTTTGGTCAGTGGTTTGGCCTGACCTGGGGTTGAGAAGGTGCTCCCTGCTTGGGTTAGGGCTGCTCTCTGCCCTCCTTACCATGGCAGCAACTGCTCGGCAGACGTGCACGGGGTTTGTGCGCTGGGCAGGATCCTTTTCTCTTTGGAAGTGCTCCCCTAGAGCCAGCAGAATGAAGCTGATGTCAACCATATCCTCCTCAAACTGAAACAAGAGCACATAATTTCAGGAAATTCTCCATGAACTTTTGTTCTCTTGAGTCCCTGCAAGGGTTTGTGACTGTGCTGATTGTTTCTCCCGTTCTGCTGATAGTTTTAGGTAAATGGGCTGTGAAGGAGGGCTCCAGGCAGAGATTTTCAGGGAGCTGAGGATAGACCTCCAGCTTTATTGAAGGTGGGAAATGCATCAGCATGATACAGTGTCCCCTGATTGAGGGAAGTCGATGCTTTTCTGGAGCACTTTCTAGGTTGGCACAGAGGTACTTCTATGATTCTAATCACTGGCTGTGTCAGATGGCCTTGGACAAACAGATCTTGTCCTCAGTTGTTATACAGAGACAGTATTACTGAGCTCTGTAAAATGCTTTTTTACCTGTTGATGAAAGGAAAGCACACAAAGCTCAGATACAGATCAATGCATTCCTTTATAGAGGATGGTCTGAGAATGAAGCTAAGATTACACTGCAGTTAAAAAAATTAAAATTTATAGACCACTTCTCTGCTACGTAAATTGATTGCTCCTATGCCAAAGCCACAACCCAGCACAGTGGGTTATAGGACTTCATACACAGGTCCCTGTTCTCCTGCACAGGAGGTAGTGGGTGCAGAGAACATGGAGATGAATAGAGCTCTTCCATCAGAGCATCCTGTACACACCAAATATATTTCCTCTGCTGGTGGTTGGAAGAGAGCACAGACATATTGGACCTCCTGCTTACCTGACTGAAGTCCCAGGGTTGGGCTAGGATTGCATTTTCAGTCCCCTGGTAGATGATGCCATCTTGGTTTAAAATGTACTCCTGCCGCTGTGCCTCATTAGCCAAGAACACCTGATCATCTAGATTTGAGGGAAAAAAAACATTGGGAGTAAAGCATTCCTGGTCTCAGATGAACTTGCATCTCTCATGTATCAACAGATTCCCCTGCATTTTGGCAGTCCCTGGCATTCTGTCCCAAAAAATACCACAGATTGTGAATCAGACAGGAAAGAAGAATTTCATTGTCATCTGAGTTTTCTTGTCCAAAATGTTCCTTTGGACCCAGGCTGTTGCACTCACTGGCTCTTCTGCTCCCCTGGATGGTAAGTTTTAATACTAAGAAAGATACAGTGGCCTTAACTAGACCAGTTACAATCTTGACTCATCCTAAAATCTCTGTTATAGGAAACACTTGATCAAACATTTTTCCCTTAGCAGAAGGGCAGGGCTCTTGCAGCAGAATACTCCAGGGAAGAGACAGAAGTGCTGAGGCAGGAAATTTTGGGCTTTATGAGCCCCTACCTCTCACCTGAGGTGCTGTGAGGAGCAGGGCAGGAGTGGAAGGAGCACTGTGTGAGTCAGCCCCAGCCTCCCTCCATGGAGGCAGTGCTACAGCTCCAAAGTTGCTTTTGTGAAGTGAGCGATCCCAGCCTGCCTTCCTGTTTCTGACCACCTACCTCGGCACCAGGGATTAAAGAGGAGGGTGAAGTATCCCAGGAGTTGAAGGGATTTGGAGGCAGATAGAAGCAGAGTGTACTGGCCAGTGGGGGCATTGGCAGGTGTGTTCACACACAGGGTCCAGAAGTTCAGGTCCTGTTCCTTCACTGCTGCACTCCACTGCTTCTGGTCTCCCAGGCTGGAGATGGGAAATTCAACCTGGATTTCATCTGCGTTGGAGGAATGTGATCCTACAGACAAAGAAATCTGGTTGTGTCTATTCCAAACATTGTGTTTATTCCTCCCCTGTGCAGACTGCAGGGGCCTTGTCTGTCTCTGGAACTATAGCTCTCCTTGTGAGAGGGTCATGACTCTTTAGCAGCTCAATGCCTACTGAACATTGCTAAGGTCAGTATTGCACTCAGGTCTCCACATTTGAAAGTAAGATGTGCTTTCCATAGATTTGTAGAAACCAGGAATGGCCAGAATGGCGCAGACCTGCTGTTCCTGGAATTTAGTGTCTTGTAACAGAAGTCACAGCCCAGTGCTCACAATATGGTAAAAAGCTGGGGCAGAAAGCTGCTGCTCTTCTCAGGGGTCTCACTAGAAAACACTTAAACAGAAAAATCTGTGACAGGCCAGCTACATTTGAACATTCCTAGCCTCAAAAGCCAAAAGAGAACCCATGAGTATTTTGAAATCATGGAATGGTGAACCCATATTGGTTATTGTGCTGTGGTATCTCTTCTGGAAGGGATCTGGTTGTGACTAGCAGGAGACTCTACTTTGCCTTACATACAGAGTTCACTGGCCTCACATCTAAATTTGGGCACCCCAGCCCAGCTCTGGAGATGGCTTTTGCCCCCAGCTCTGTTCTTCAGGTGGGTGAAGCAGCAGAGGTTTGTAATGGCATTACCTGTCTGTACAATGAGGAAGGTCTTCTTCATCTGCTGCAGGTAGTTGTGTATTGGAGCTGAGAAGTGCACAGTGATGGTGAATGGCTGTCCCCGCCTCACTGTGAGCCTTTCAGTGCTGATTTCTTCCGTGTGGTGGTTTTTGTTATTCTCTGCGATCATGAAATCACATTTTTGGATGCTCAGACCTGTAGTGTGAGAAGATACAGAATGAGTTTGGGGCTGTGAGCTGCCTGCAGTTGGGCACACACAAACAGCTGATTATGTGTTTCTCCACCCAGACATTTTTCCCCTGCCTTTGAGACTTTCTATCCAGTAATGGTAGGGACCTTCACTCTGAGCTTGGCTGTTGTGGTGTTGAGCGACTGTTGAGCTGCCTTTGCTTATAACTCACATCACTAAGTGCACTGGTGCAAACTTCACTGCTGGTTCAAATGCACAGCTGGATTAAACATCAGTTTTCTTACTTTGTACCACATTAGTTGACAATGCCATACCCAGAGATGCAGGAAACAGAAAAGATCCTACTCTTCCTCCTCCTGTCTCCTGCACAGGCTTTGTATACATCATGTGTGCTGCTGTCCAGCACCAGAAGAGAGAAAAACATTGTCACAATTTCAAACATTTACTCCCTGTTTCATCTCAGCCTTGGGACCATCCTGACCTTATTTATCTCTTTGGCTTGTAGCTCATCACAAAGATCCTTGGCCCTGTGGGTTGTAACTGCTGCCCCTTATGTGACACTTGCTGTCACTTACATCCCCTTGCTGACCCCTGCTCCTCCCTCTGTCACAGCTAAAAGAAATTAAAATCCATAGAACATTTCTCTGCTATCTTAATTGATTGCTCCTGTGCTAAACCATAACTGCTCTCTTGGCAGATTTCACTGCTCTCTCCTCATGTCTTGTCTTCTCCCCTGCACTGATACCTTCTCCCATTGTGGTTGTCCCTTCTGTGTTTGCTGGGGACTCTTACTGGATTGTGAGCTTTGTTTCTCTTTTCCCCATATAATTTTTTTTTCCCCATCTGATGTTTTCAGTGAATGATTCTGGTCAGGCTTTCAAATCCCATCATGGCTGTCCCACTTCAAAGCCCTGCACCAGTTCAGGCCTTATGGAGCCAGCTCTGACCTCATCTGTTTTCTTCTCTGTGATGAAGATGTCTGTTCTGTCTTGTAGAACAGTGAGTGGTGTGCAGTCTGACTCCCTCTCCATCATATGACTTTTCAAGGATCTTACTGTCACTTTCTTCAAGGTTGCCTGGAACCTGGGCTGTTTCCCTGCTCCAGGGGCTCAAACACTTTGTCATGTCCCTGTTTCAGTTGTGTAGAATCCTTAATTCCTCCCTCCACCCCTCCATTCTCTATGCTGAGGATTCATTTACCTTTGCTTCCAAACTCTCACCTGTCTGCCTCAGCTAAACACTTTTGCTTCTCAGACTCCTCTCAGACATCAACACCAGCTTTTGGTTGCTGTGCCTTTTTGTGCAATCTGCCATGCAAACTCAGCTCCCTAAGCCTTTAGAGCACTTGGCTACTGCCCTGCAAGCTCAGCTCTTCCACAAGCCTCATGAACACTGTCTTGGAGCAAGAACAGTTGTCTCTTCCTGACACACAGCTGGCAAATGCTTGGAACTAACAAAAATTATTTTTGCTTACCTTGGCCCATGGCTGGTTCTGGGTACCATAAAAATATTCAGCTTCTGCTTGCTCTGGTGGGCAGTGGCTCCTAGCTCCAGCTGTCTTAAAAGCTGTCCTCTTGCAAAGTTGTTTGCTTGACTTCTTTGTACAGGGTGGGACGTGGTGTTGCCACCTTTCCAGCTTATCTGGTGTGCAGATGTTGAGGACTCTTTTATCTCTCAGACCACACTGAAGACAGGCTACAGATGAGGGGAAGTTCCACAGTGGGATGTGAAGCATTTAGAGACAGCCAGTGACAATTCCTTCAAGGAGCTGTGCACTGAGGACCCCAGAGTAGGAAATACAAATCTTAATATGGCTCCAAACAATGCACAGAGTGCACTTCTAATGTAAGTGTTGGAGAGCTGCTCTCTGACTGACTGTGCTCAAACCTCTGACTTTCTTTGCATGATCAGTGTTCTTAAATGCACCTTTGCAGTATATGAGTTTAGAACCTCTAAATCAGAGTGGTTTAGATACAAGGAGGTATTTATCCCATCATCTCTGCCTTGTGATGACTGTGTATACACACAGTACCATCTCTTGGTCAAATTGGCAACTGCAAGTGGGATTTCCTGCGTAGGATGCACTTCAACTCTGAAAAGAGAGCTACATATCTTCCCTTTGTGTCTTTCATGACACTGAAGTGGCTAAAGCCCATGGAGAAGGTTAACACACAAAAGAGACTTCTGCATGTAGTACTCAAGTGTTTGTTCTGGCTTTCCTCTGGTGAGAATGGGCCCCTGTCCCCAGGCTGTCCCTACATCCAGGTGCAGAATCCAGCACTTGCCTTTGTTAAGCTTGGTTTTGTCACTTCTCTATCCACTGCATCCCTGACATACTCCTAGAAATCTTGAGGAAAAGTCATCCATAAGTTCCTTGAAAGTGTCCATCCTGCCTGGATACTATTTTATTATCTTACAGTGTTTTAGAGGTCCAAATATAAATCCATAAAAACTTTATTACCTTTAAAAATAGAAGCTTAAACTGTTTCAGGAGCATCTCTAATAACTGGGTCTCTGAAAAAAATTATATACACTCTGTGTCTACATTTTTGGCTTTGACGTGGCATACCCTTGAATTAGATAGGAATTTTCATTTTAAAGGGAATTTCTTGTTGCTTTAGAGCAACAAGAAATGCTTATACTGTGCCTTTGGTTTTGTCTTTTACAACAAGCAGTGCCCTCCACATTCAGTGCAGGAGAGTGAAAGACCAAGAGGTAAAACAGTGAGGCAGAACAAATTGATTTGGAACCAGCAACTTTGGCTATTTCTGGTTGATTTTTTTTTTTTCTTTTTTAATCTGAATCGAGAAACTTAGAAGAACAGAATGATGGGAAGAAACATTCACCACCCTGGAGGCTGATTTCAGTGTGTTTCAGGAACAATTCATGGTGTGAATGTGTCATATCAGCAAGTGCTCACTGGATTTTTTTTTGGAGTGATCAGACTGGAATGAGGGCTGGCTGGGTCAGCCTCTTGGGCATGCTCTTATTTAAACTGCATATTTATGAACAGAAATACTGACAATTAGCCATATTTTACTCCACTGACTCCCACTGACTTCTGACCAAGGGCTGTGTAAAGATTGTAGGTTTGACAAAAGCAATTTAAATCCTTCTTCAGGCACTTACATGTTTTTTCTCTGTAATAATCATTAGCATAATTGAACAGTTGTCTCACGTCTCATGCAGGAAGAATGTGTTTCTCCTGTATGGCGCTGGCCAGATCTGCATTTTCACGCTCAGACTGAGCTGGGTGTGGTTGCTGAGGGCAGATGAAGATGCTGACACTGTGAAAACGCAGCCGGTGTTACAAAGCTTGGAACCTGGCACAGGCTCTGCAGCGCCGGTTCCCTTTGAACTGCAGCCTTCCTTTACAGGGAGTTAATTAGGATGAGGTCATTCCAAGCTCGTGTGACAAACACTGAAATAATTGCCTGGATTGTATTTAAGAAGGAATACCGAAGGAATTTGAATGTTTTGGCTGTACTGTGGTGTTAAATGTAATGTCAGTCTGCATTCTTGCAAAATTTAATGAGATTTTCTGAAATACCATCACTACCTCAAGGCCTTTTCTGAGGCTAGTGGAGGATTGTATGCCCTGACTCTCCAAGATCCTGCAAGACTTAATTGGTAGGTGCAAAGCTACCTATTCCCCTCTCCTTTGCCTGGAGAAATCTGAATTCCTCTGTGTATGTGTCCTTTTCAACCTTCATTCCAGTCTCTCTGGGCTGACTAGTTTTACCAAGCTTCCACATCCACTATAAGTATATGTGTGGGTGGCAAAATATTGTAATTGATGTAATAAAATAGGACTTTACATGTTTTGAAGATTTTGTTGGCTTTAAAACAAAGAAATATTTAAATGAGTCCTCAGTTTAATCTGTCATAGGGTCAGTTTGTGTGCATGGGACATTCTTTCTGGGGGAAGCTGGTCCTGCATTGCTGGACATTACTGCCTGTCAAATTGTCTCTTAAAATTCAGATCTTTGCTCTATTGACTTGTTAACTTTGCAAGGAGTGAATGGGCACATTAGGGAGTTAGATATGGGTGGCACAGTGCCTCCTTCATGAATGATGATCTGCTCTAAGCAGCTTTGTGGGATGAGGATGAGTGGTGTTAATTGTGAATTTTCATACGTCTTTCTGATGTCCTTCTTTTTCTGCTTTTCTACTTTTTGTAGCTTCTTATTTCTCCAACCATAAGAAGAAAGTTCTGTTGTAACACTGCCATATCTTACTGCTGTATTTTCCTCCTAAAAATAAGATTAAATGATAAATTTAATTCTAGAATTTAATTATGTCAGCTACTTGGATTGTACTTTGGCTATTACTAAATAAAACATATTTAGCAGATATAAACCTGGAGAAGGGAAGGTTTCAGGAACACCTTATAGTCCCTTCCAGTGCCTAAAAGGGGCTTACAAGGAGACTGGAGAGGGATTCTTCACAAGGGTATAGGGAGATTGGACATAAAAGACTGGCCTTAAGCTGGAGGAGGGTAGGTTTAGATTGGATATTAGGAAGGTTCTCAGCCCTCTGAAGTTTATGGGACACTGGCACAAGTTGCCAAGAGAAGCTGTGGCTGCCCCAAACCTGGAAGTGTCCAAGGCCAGGTTGGATGGGGCTCTGGACAACCTGGGATATTGGAGGGTGTCCTTGCCTATGGCAGGCAGCTGAAACAAGATGAGCTCTAAGACTCCTTCCAACTCAAGCCATTTTATTATTCTGTGATAATTAAATTGCATTCCATGAAGCTTATAAAACCAGTGATTTTAAATTATGTTCCTTGGAAATCCAGCTGCTCTTATTGTTACAGGCCCTAATGCTGCAAACCATCACACTTGATCCTGTCCTTCAAGTTAAATTATGTAATGATTCCCACTAGTAATTGTATGTGTGAAGGTCCATAAAACAGGCTAGAGAATGAGAAAGGTGACACAGTCATTACAGTATAGTCTGTGGTACCTTTTTATTAGTTTCCATTCATATTACATCACTTTATTTTGGCTGAGTAATCTGCATTTCTGTGCTTCTAGTCATAAGAATGCATGAACTCTGTACCAGCCTCATACCCAGGCAAAACTGAACTGTTGTAGAGGTTATATCACTGAGCAGGAGCCACATGAAGCATCACAAATCCCTTAATGTCTGAAAAGTGGGTGCAAACCAAGTCCACCTGAAGCTGCCTGGTGCCACTCCTGTAGGGAATGATTTCAAATTCCACTGTTGAAGTCTCCATGGGGGCCATTCTTTCCACACTAAAAGAGAGAATGCATTTGTAAGTTAAAGCAGCTGAAGAATTCTTGCTATGTATTCTTCTGGGTACCCAAATTTAAGTCTGTATGCCATCTCCCCACTCCCTGAGCATTCCATAATTCAAATCTTGGCAAAAGGGGTGCAAAAAACTCCATCTGCTGTATGGAGGGTACTGACATGGTGGTATTTTGTCCAAGGCTGGTGCAAATGAAAGTCATGAGGTTGACAGGATATTTTTAAAAACCCCTGGTACTGCAGATTTCCCACCAAAGTGCACAAGTTAGCAGCCAGAAGCATTTACGTACTGGATTTGGAGTTGCTCTTTGAGCAGGCCACTGCCTTCAGCTCTCAGGACACAGTCTGTCACCTCCTCAGACAGAGGGTTGGTAAATGTGACCTCCACATTGACAGGCTCATGTACCACAGCTGCACCAAGGACCTACAGAGAGAAAACATTCTGCTCAGCTACAGCATCAGTCTCATGTCTTCCCTGTGCTTTTCACCCTTTCATTCCCATTGCAAACCCTCTTAGGATCACCTGGGAAGGAAGGAGCCAGGAATTAGTTCGTGTACTAATTTTGGGCAACAGAGTTCAGCCTTCAATGAGCCATCCAGTGTGGCTAAGAATCAGCAAACTGCTGTAGAATCTACCATTTAGTCCCTTTTTTAACTAGGTCAGTGCATGGTTCCATGTATGTGTATGTTACTCACCAGAGTGAGAACTGAATGAGAATACAAGTAAGTATTGGCATATATGGTTAACTACTGGAGGCACCTTAAATTAGCTTTAACTAGGCTTAATGAAAGGTTTGGGATTGGAGACCATGGGAATTGTGAGACAGAGGTGTCCCAGGGAAAATAATGCAAATTAGCAAATAAACATATTCATTACCTTATTTTGGCTGAGATAATGTGGAATTTGTATATCTGGTATATATTTGTAAATATTGTAACATTAGTTAACATAATCAAAAGGTCCATTAGCCCAATTGCATTTCTCTCTTACTGTCTCCATATTTATAGGGAAGTTTCAATCAACAGAAACATAAACGCTTCTTAAAACTTAATCACTGAAATGAAGTAATTTAATCCCTACATAAACTGACTCTGATATTTGCATTGCACAGCACAGAGTCTCTTTACGAAATCTCACTAGAAGCTGGTATTCAGAAATTGCCAGACCTGCAAAAACCCACACTTTACTCCTGTGTGTGACCTTGCTTTTCTTGTGTGCTACTGACAGAGTGGTTTGGGACAGCTAATCTAGTCTGAAGGCCCTGAAGGGCTCTGCCCATTACCATCTTCCCTCTATGTTATTTACAGTGAGATGAGCAGATAGCGTTTGATCCCATGTGTTATACAGCATTTAAATCTGCTGTCCAAAACCAGTTCAGCTCGTTTGTGGGGATGTGATGGGCCATGCAAAGCCAGGGCTGCCCCTGGGCAAACATTGTGCAGGATCCTTCCTGTACACTGAGCTGCTTTTTATTCATTGTACAACATTTGTTAAAAGTCAGTTAAAAGTGAAGAAAAGAGAAAGCCTCCAGTTCTAATTAATCACTTGGGAAGTGTTGCAGAAGGTGAAAAGTGACATTTATTGTGATACAGTTAAAGAACTTATTTTGAATATTGGTAATAGACTCACAGCCCCAGGCATTATCAGCTGGTCAGTGAAGGTGTCTCTGGTAAAAAATCAGTCTTTCTAAATAAACTGTAAGATATTGATCAGACTTTTCTAAAAAAGAGGAGGTTTAAATATGGATGAGATTTCTTTGTCTGTCTGTATTCTGCCTGTCCCTCCTTAGATAAACCTACCTTGTAACTGTTGTAACACTGAGAACTTTACCAGTGCCATGTTAACAAGCACTGGCAAGAATATCCCAGCACAGCTACGCCATGGAAAGATTTGTGCTTTTTTAGTGTATTTAATTTCATTTGTATCATATGGCCAATTACTACAGCAACAAGATCCAGTTATCCTCAGCCATGATTTCACTTCCCATACTCGTTCCCATAAGGGATAAATGGAATAGAAATTCTAGTTGCTGCTTCTCAGCACATCTCTCAAGGGTCACAGAAGGGACTAGCCTTTACCTTGATGGTGAGAAAAGGATCCTGGAGCACAATATCCTTCTCAACTAGCAGTGAGTCTCCACGTTTGATTTGGCACACAGCAGTCACTAGGATCTTCCTGTCATCCATCAGAGAGTTTTTGTACTGGGAATAGGAGATCTTGAAAGAAATCTCTTTTACTGGAATAGAAACAGAAACAAAATTTCCCTCTCTTTTCTCTGAGTGCCAGCTATCTCTAAGATACCTGTGTTTTAAGGAGCAGTACTCTTATCACCCTGGGGCTGCACATTTGTGGGTGTTGACACCAACAGACAGGAACGATGGTCATGGGTGACTTCTACTTACATTTGCATAAAACACTAAATGATCAGGTACACTTTGGTACCTGGACAGATCTGAGGATGGATGTATGTGGCAATACCTGCTGGTGTTTCATTCATTTATCTGAAGCTGGCATTTATTGATCCTTCCCTGCAAGGAGGGCAGAGATCAGCAGGTGGGTTGGTTTAAATGCCCTTGCAGATGCAGCTGTTCAGCCTCTGCCTTGCACAATCAGAGCCTCTGTGCCAGTGAGGAAGGCAATGGAACTCAGCATACTGAGGAAAAGAGTTCTAGTGCCTGAACTGTGGAATGAGTTCTAACACGTTATGTATTAGCTTGAGGGGGTAGTTCTTTTCATCTGTGCCACGTCTCATTTTTCTCCAGTGTCCCTATAAAAGCAGGGCAGAGACCACTCTCTGCAGGTGGTGCAGCTCTTCCTGCAGTTGGTGGTTGCTGTCCTGCTGCTGTGAAAGTCGTAGGCTTTTCTTTCCCCCTTTGATCTGTCTTTATGCTTTGTTATGGGGAACTAGCAGCTCACTAATCTGCAGTGTATGTCTCCTAGTTGTTCTCTCTTAGCAAAAAAGTAGTAAAGTAGCACCAACAGTGGCTGTGCAGTGAGGTCACCCTTCTCAGTCTCCTTTTTGTCAGTGCCTGAAAGCAAATGCTTAAGACAGGGAAAATGTGTGTTTCTTTTTCCCTGAATAGCCTTGACCTCAAACTGTTTGCAGGTCATAAACTTCCTGAACCATTCTTTATTTCCATGTGATCTGACCACAACCCAAAACTATGTCTTGTCCAGTAATAAAAGCTGTAATAAAATTAAAATTACCTTCTTCAGATCCAAGTTTAATAGATCTATGTAACTGCAAAATCTCTGCTTTGGGTTTTCTGGTGTAGAGAATGGCTGAAGCCTTCAGTTTAACTTTTATGGTCTTAAAATCTGAGTTCAAGTTTCTGAGTGTCAAGGTAAGGAGGATGTCCTGGCCAATCACAGGAGATGCATCAAGAAGCAGCTTCCCCGAGATGCTGGGGGTTTGTGCAGGCTGTGTCCTTGAAAATCTTCTTCTGGGTCTTGGAATTTTGGTTCTTTTTCCAGGTCTTCTCACACCAAGCAGCTTCAGTGCTTTCTTGTAGACCTGCCTTTCTTTCAAGGATCCTGCATTGAAAGGTGCCATGGTCAGAGATCTTGTGCATGTACTGGATACAGTGCAGTGGAGCCATGGCTGAGCTCAGAAATTTAGGGAAGCTGAGAAGGGCAAAGATGCTCAAGAGGAAAAAGTGAAGTCTAACCTTAATGTGAATTTTGGCACAAAAGAAAATGAATGTACTTGGCCATGAAGGCTGGAAAGCAAAACCTGCCCATCAGCTCCAGGTGGCTGCTCATGGGTACGTCTTAGAAGCTGTGGGCAATAGAAAGGTAATTCTGGGAGAGCTCAGTTCTGTGTAAGGTGGGGCAGTTGCCATCTCCTCTGAAACTGAGACGGGTGAAAAGCCTTTTGCAGAAATTCTGCCCAAAAAGCTCTCCAGAATGGCTATTGTTCCAATTGAATCAATATCAGCAGATAAGGAGCCCTAACACTTTGAAAATTCACAATTAATTGTCTCTAGAAGTAAAGAATTTGTCAGTGCTCAGTCCAACAAAGGCCTTAATTCATTTCACATTTGATCACCAGTGGCAAAACTACTGTACTAAAGAATTTACCTTCTGGATATTTGTAATTATCAGTGATATCCACACGGGAGTTGGTGCCCACTGCTTTGGTGCTGATAAATTTTCCAATCTTCCTGGTATCAGAATAAATTCTCTCTTTTCTTTTCTTGCTATAGCGAATCCAAGTAACACAGTCAGCATTCACTGCTGCAAACACAAATGGGCTGTCGTAATCCAGGTTCACATCCCCTTCTTTAATGGCTTTGGTGGAGGCAGGACCACACTGATAGATGCCTGTATTAGAGAGGGAGAAGTTGAACAGCATAAATCCTCATGCTGACAGCAGGAGGGAGAGGCACTCACTGCAGAGACACATTTGGGAGAGGTAAAACAACATAAATCCTCATACTGACAGCAAGAGGGAGAGGCAGTCACTCCAAAGACACATTTGGGTCAAGTACTCTGTTTTCATGTCTGTCTAATACAGTAACAGCATGTGGAGAGATTCCACATGCACTTTCTATCTAAAGGTGGGGCTGCAGAGGAGGCTGGTAGGGAGAGCTACAGCTTCTGGTGATGTGTGCCATGAGAAATGTTCTCAGCCACCAAAGGCTGCAGGGCTGCATGCAGAGCTGTCAGGTGAGAGGAGAGGATGTGAGGGATGTGAGCTGAGACAGAAGTACAGCCAGATTTAAGGGATGGGAGTCAACAGTGCTGGGTGTGCATTGAGAAGAACCAGGAAACTGAATTTGTTAAACCTGGTAGTGAGGAATGGGGTTGTGTGATGTGAGGAGCTAAGACAAGCAAGGGTGAGATAAGTGAAAAGATATGCTGGCTTTTGTGGAGGCAGAGAATTTAAATTATGAAAGGAAGAATTGTTATGCTGGTCAGCAATCCAGAGCCTGACAGAAAAGCTCCTGCTGGAGATTGATGTGGGTATTGCTTTTCTTGTGCACCCAAGCTAATGCTACATCTACAAGGAATATATAGAAGAGAATTGTCCAGAAATTTCCCCAGCAATCTTTAGTAATAACACTATCTACAGGTTCTTTATATTTACAACAGCGTTACCTCTGCTTTTTTCCTGTGGTGTTGCATCCAGAACCTGCCATCCATCATAAAAAGAGCCAAGATCTCTTCTAATGAACCAGCTTTCATTCCAGACATGGAAATTCCTGTAAGGGAGGTAGAATGTGGAATATCTGATTTGTACAGTGCAAGAAATAATCCTAATTGAATGAATGAAAACTCCTCTGTGGAGAGAGCAGCTGCTGTACTCCTTACATGAGCACCTGCTTCCCCCTTTTTTGCCAGCTTTTTGTGTTATACCTCTGAGAAATGTTGGGATGTTATAAAAAAGAAATATTAAAAGGAAAATACTTCATTTCAGAATCAATAATTCAATATTGGACATTCCTGGACAAAAAGCCAAAGGTCTGGTGTGAAGTTTTATATCACTGAGAACATGAGGTCAGGGTGGTTTTTTAGGAGCATGATTCTAGATATTTTAATTAGTGGGGAATATAATGGAAAAAATGTTAAAGAAATATGTATATTTACCACACACTGTCTTCACTCAAATGCAGGTTGTTTCCAGACATGTCAATGTACTTATCAATACTCAGATTAAGGTTCTTGTCATGGGCAGAGTTGAAGTTTGTAATAACACGAGTAGGTATTCCCAAGCATCTCAGCACTGCAATACAGAATACCATAAAACCTCTGTGAACCTATTTTTCAGATATTTAGAAAGTATTTTTCTTGGTCAAACAGTTTAGCATATATTTTCAGTGGCGAAACAAGCCCTCAGAAATTTCCCTCCAGCTATGATGCAAGTCACAGTCATTGTGCAAAATTGCTTAAAAGACACTTTGACTGACATGACATTCTTAGCTGTCATGTCCTTTTTAATAAGAGTTTGGTTGACCCATTAATTTTAATCTTTGATTCTTCATCCTGTTCTCTGTCCCAGCTTCCCTCTGTTTGTTCCTTGTTTCTTTTTCCACTTACAGAGATACACCTCTCCATTTTCCTTTGTGTTTTCCCCAAAGAGAAAGAGCTGCTCTTGTGTCTCAGAGCAGCTCTTACTGGGCACTGCTAGGATGAAATGATTTTCCTGACTTGCAGCTCCCTTTACAGGCCCTCAGAATTGTGACTTGCTCTTTGTGTCAGCAGCAGGTAAGATACAGCAGTAGAAAACTGGCACTGTGAGGAGACTTAAAAGAGTCCTGGTTTTGTTTGAATCCTAGCTTTGAATCAAGAAACCTTGCTCTTTTCACCAGCCCAGCCTGGAAAAACCCCTTTGTTTTTGTTTGATTACTCACAAAGCTGGCATGCCTTATTACAACCCGAAGGATTAACCCTTCATACATGGAGAGCAGAAGTTCTGCACTCTCCCTGTCAGAGCTGGAACAGCTTGAACATTTTTGTCACAAAGTTCAGACTGCAGAGCTCGCAGTGAGCTGCCTCTGCGGGGTCAGTTCTGTCACTGCCATGTGTCCCTGTGTACCTGTGCAGGTGACTCCTGCGAACACCCAGCACTGGCCGTAGCGGACGGGGCGGTAGCGGGCGCGGTACCACTTCCGAAGGATGCTCACGCTCCCGCTCCAGCGCAGGGGGTTTGTCCCCGGGCGGAACCTCCCACTCCACTTCCCTTCCACTACTCCTTTCTCATCGTTGCTGTTAACCTGAAAGAGTCCTTCTCGTGAGAGAACTAAAGTATTTACAGGAAAAGAGAGAGGGAGATGGTTAGAAGTGGTCCTGTGTGGGTAGCACTGTTCTCATGGGCTGGGTGTGGGACAGAGTATTTGAATCTCAGATAGAATTTTGACTGCTCAAAGGCCACAACTGGATCAAACCCAGACCAGATTGTAGAATCTGGTGATTCAAAACTGCCTTGTTTTCAGCAGAAGTGGTCCCAAATGTACTGGCTGACACCTGTTTACGTTTTCTCTGTTTCATCTATTGATCTCACCTCCTTGTATGTCATTACTCTGCTAGACTGTGTATTCATGCTGCTTCACATTCTCAAGTGATTTATGGAAGCCTTGAGAAATCCATCTTTTCTCTGAATGTGAGTTTGTTGCAAATGTGCAGATAGTACTCACAGCTTGCCCAGACTTGTCAGATGTGGTTGCATATATTTGTGCACACCCATTGTAGAGCCCTGTTTAAGTATCAAGTGTGGTGGTACAGGATGCAGTAAGTTATTTTAAATTTTTTTTTCTTAATTATTGGTAGTTACAGTAATTTTGTACATCTGACTAGAGTTATTTACTCTATGTTGAAGCTGAGAATGCCTAAAGTGCTGTCCAAAGGGCTGAAAAATAGCACAGCTCTAAAGGAGGAATCTCAGCTAAGGAATGTGATGAGGCATGTATTATTTATAAAATGGAAAATTTTCAGCTGCCTAGTTGTCAGTTATGTGTTTATGAAGATGGCTGTGTCCTGAGAAATTGTTACTATTTGTTGCAGGAAATGATAAAAACCTCACTGAACAAATACTCCTTAAGTAAAGAATACTCAAACATTAAATCCAGCCAAATCAGCACTGGTTTTCCAAAATATTTTGTGCTTCTCTTGGTGTTTGAAAAACTTAGCAAGTGATTTCAGACTAGACAAGGTCTTTCCAAACTACTGAAAAGATCTAATGGAGTGAAAATCTGTTAGGAAAATACATCTGAGGTTTGATGTTCATCAGAAGTTCTTGGAAACATTCCTTCAATCATGAGCAAACTTTTGGGAAGAAGAACAAATCTCCATTTTACCTATTTTGTAGCTGTTTTTTGCTTGGCTACACCCATAAAACATTGAGGGATTCACGCTGCAGCATGAGTGTGGGTTGTGGTTTTGTTGGTAGGTGCATTTCCAGCTGTGAGTGCTGGCTCACTTTACCATGGCACTGATCACCCTGCTCACATGGACAGGGCTGCTCCTCCTGGAGACGTCCTCAGCTGGGTCCTCACGGTGGCTCAGGCTCCGGTCCAGAATGGCCAGAGAGATATCAAGGATGTCCTCTTCAAACTGGAATTAAAAAAAGCAATATATCAAAGGTTAATTCCGTAAGAAAAACCAAGGATAAACTCCCCACCGAGTTTCCTTCTCCGAGCATGGGAGGAAGATGTTGGGAACAGAGGTGTTTTCTGTACTGTTGAAGAAAATCAGGCCAAGAAGAGAACATAACCATTAAGCTGCCAACTCTCCATAGTACTTTAAAGATGTCTGTGGGCACAGTGTGGGGCTGTGGCCACTGGCATTCACGAGGACATTACAGGGCTTGGTGGCACAGACAAGGCCACTGCGGGCTGGGCTGAGCAGGGGTCACACCCTCCCACATCCTGCCTGCCCCTTCAGGCACCTGCCTGCTATGAAAGCTGTACTCTCATGGGCTGCCTCCACCTCATAGCAGGTGATCTGAACTGAAAGAAACCCACAAAAATAATTATTGTGGATGAGGATCACTGAGACACTGATTGGGCCCAGAGAATGCCCCAGTGCTTGGCTGGATGGATGTGGCCAGGCAAGGATGGCCCTTGAGCTCTGAGACAGAAAGGAGCTCTGGCCTTGTTTCATTTATCAGTGTAAAAGCAGCCATGGGATCAGGAGGATCAATAGAAATGCTGCCTGCAAAAGCTGGTGCAGTTGGAGGGCATGAAGTGGCCAGGAATGGTTCTGGCTGGCCTGGGCAGTTACAGGATGGCTGTGTGACTGCAGATGGGCAGCAGGTGTGACTGTGTTTGCAGAGGTTACACTTGGAGGGCCAGAATGATTTTCAAAAATTCCAACATGAGTTGTTTCAATTGAGTACCTATGGGGTGCACAAATCTACTCAAATGAAGGACAAAAAGGACATCCTTCTAGTGTCTTCTGCCCCATTACTGAACAGACTCCATAAATATTTACATGCAGTGGCTTTGCAATACCCAGTGGCTTTCTTTGCTCTCTACAAGGGTCAAAAAACAAGTACAGTTTTACCAGTTTGTGTAACAGTCAAAATCCCCTAAAATTATGCTTTATTTCTTTTATTTCTGTATGAGCACATGCCACCCAGGGGAAATGATCCTGATGCTGCTGTCTGTAATGTAATGATAAATGAGATACATATCTGCAAGAACATCTGAAGTGAGTGAAGAATATTGAACTCCTATATGAGAGAATGATTTTGTTCTCCCCAGGAGTTTATCCACTGCTCTTATTTTGAAAGTTCTGGAAGAGGTGGTGCTGTTTACCTGTCCATAGTTCCAAGCTTCTTCTTGAATATCTTTCTCCACTCCCTGAAATATGATTCCACTGTCATTCAGAACATACTCCTGCCGTTCCTTTTCATTAGCCATGTAGACATCATCATCTACAATCAGAATGAGACATGATGGCTGGAAGGAAATTGTTTTGCTGTAACTGAAAATCTCAAACAGAGGCCAGTGCTAGGGATCAGGTGAGGCTGCCCATGCATTCAGACTTAGGACTCTTACACCTCTGTAACTATTTAGGGGGTGAGTAAAATAAGTATGAAATTCCTTTCAAGGGAACTGTGTTCCTATCTGTTCAATAAGTGCAGTCTGTGTCTTACTGGTACATGCTACTTTTTTACATGTTTTACAACTGAATGCAAGAATCACAGGAAAGATCAGAGGAAAAAAATCTAGAATGAATATTTGGAATATTTACTGCCTTTGATTTCTTACCCTACAAGCAAGAGTCTGGGTCTTTGATGCCTTGCAACACTGAAGAAGGGACAAAAACTTGATCCTTGATGTTGTGCAAAAAACCAACTTTCTGTAGCTGTGACTGTCAGGTACAGACTTCACTGTGACACCCAGATTTCCAGGGTGAAACCATGAGTTATTTGAAGGATGTGATATGTCAGAGCATACCTGGACACCAGGGATTGAAGAGTAGCACAAACTGGCCCAGGACTTTGGAAGAGACCTTGTTCCCAGCAAGGACCTGGAGCTGGAGTTTGTATCTTCCAATGACAGCATCAGCTGGGCTGAGGATGGTGAAGCTCAGGCAGCGAGGCTCACTGGGCTCTTGGGTTGCACTCCAGCCACTGGCACTCTCCTCAGAAAGGGTAAATATGGCCTTGGTCTGCTGGGATTCTTCTGGAGATGGTCCTGCCAGAGGACATGGATGAACTGGGGATGGTGGTTTGTGAGAGGGAGAGGTGAATTACGTGTGGGGACCAGGATGAAGGTAACGTGCAGTGTTGTCCTTAGGAGCAGAGATACAGCCTTGGCTTTGGAATGAGGATGGCTCCTGCCTTCCTTTTAATTATTACCCTAACTGTCTCTTGCCTTAAGGTATAGATCAAACTTTCAAATGGGAACTCCTAAGCCTAAAAGGACCAGGAATCCTGAATGAACCAGGACAAAGCTTAATGTTTCAAGAATGGGCCATGTAGATCTGTAAGGCACAAGAATTTTGGAGCTGGAGTAGCCTGGATATGAGATGACTGCAGTGGGGAGATTACCTGTGCTTGCAGTAAAGGTGAAGTTGTCCCAAGATTGCGCTGTTGTTTTGAGGTTCAGAGAGATGTTGAAGGGCTGCCCTCTCCTCAAGATTACTTCTGTGCTGCTGTAATCAGAGGTGTGGTGTGCAGCTTTATTTAGTTTGGTTTGCCAGTTGACTTTTCCTATTTTTAGGGCTAGAAAGACACAAGACATGTTAATTAAAAACATTTTCCTTCAGACTTACACACCTTTTCATTGTGTCTAATGTACTAATTTTATTATATTTATATATAGCTGGCATTATGTGCTATAGGGAAAAAGAAAAATCCATTGTTATTAAAAAATTCCCATAAAACTGTACAGAATTACAGAAAGAAGTATTAAAACTCTCATTAGGAAATGCCAGGCTGATTCTGGAAACACTGCCTGACAGATGATGGCTAGAAGGTTGGTATCTGCAGTGTGGAACTTGCTTGTTATCTTCTCATGTATCTTGTATCTAAGTTAATTTACAGTCTTGTAGCTTGAAGCTGGGTGTTATTTTACACTCTGTTGGAAAAAGATTACAAACAGAGGAGTGGCATATCTCGAGGCACTGCTATGGGTTGCTCTATTGTATCATGATAGGTTGCCCAATTATGAAAATGGGCACTGAAGCTCAGATTACAAAAGCTTCAACTTTCTCTTTCCTTGATAAATTAAAAAATACCCACAACAACAAACAAAAACAAGGCAGGAAAAGGCAGATTCCCCTGTGAAAACAGGTGTTTGGAAAGTGCCCTTTTCCAGCATGATATTCCAGAGGAGTTTCAGGTGAAGAAAATCTGCTCTGACTAGAGTTTGTTAACCCTGTGCCGAATAATGGTGCTGTAAGCAACATTTCCATCATTTCACTGAACCAAGAAAAGGGCTCATGTCTGAGAGAATCCATAGACTTCTACTATAATAATAGAGAAGGTGAGATTTCAGTTCTCTGCTGCTGTTGCAGCACAGAATTATATTTTGTGAAGGCTTGATAAAGGTGTAATTTTACTAATTTTTCAGCTTTTTGGAAGGAATGTGCATTTCGGAGGCACACTCCAGGCAGTAAAGGCCTGGAGCAAGTGACTTTCCTGTAGTCTGTGTGCATAGGCATGTGTGATTGTTTTCAGTTAAGGGTCTTACTTGAGATGTGTCACCTGGAGACAAAAATTCCATTGGCAGGAGTGTGATGTTTGAGTCACATGACGAGAAATGCCTGGAAAGCGTGTCGCTTGCATCATCACTTCATTTTCCTGGCTTAAACATGTTTAATTGAAAGGGACCTAAGAAAAGCATCATTCCTAATATCAAGTCCTCTAATTTAAGAGTGACTTAGAAGGTGTTTCTGAAGGGCACCTGGAGTCAGGGTTTGAAAAAGAGCCAGTTTGCCTTGCTGTGCTTTATCCATGTGTATCCTGAATGCCCAGGCTCCGTGGGGGCACCACGTGTTGTGAGCTGTGCAGGGATGCAGGAAACTGAGAGCATTTTGCACATTTGCAATAAAAATGTCATGCATAGAGGATTTAATGGCAACTGAACCATGGGCTTGATATTAGCGAGGCTCTGATGTTGAAGGACCTAAACAGTGCTGCTAAAGACTGTCAGAGTGGAATGTCACAGGCAAGGGCAAGATGTTCAACAGGGGAAGAGGGGAAGTGAGCAGTGGGAAAGACAAAGAAGGCAGTGGCTAGCATTGGTTTGCTCTAACAATTTACTGCATCAATAGTTTGATTTGCCTTGCAAAGTTCATGGCTGCACAGGCATTTCTGGAGAATATGTGCAGAGATCAGAAAGAAAAGTTCCCTACATGGGGCAAGAGCACGGTAAAGCTTGATGCCAGTCTTTTGTCCACGTGAATCTCAAGTTTATCTTGGTTTTGGTCTTCACAGTTTCAATTTCAATCTTACAATTTCTTTTTCTTCTTTCAGTGAGGAAAACTTATTTTCTATAATTCTGTCAGTGTACAGTTGGCCAAAAAATTGTTTGGTTGTCCATCCTGTAAAGGACAGACATTGGGAGCATATTCAGAAGGAAAAGCCTGGTGGTCACTGCTGAAGATGCTGACCATGGTGCACACAGGGTTCTCTTTGCCTTTGGCTGAAAGCTGAAGCTCTAACAGGAAAACATCTTTAGGCTAAACTGTAGATTCTCTGTGTGAGTACTCCATGGTACATGTGTCTAACTCAAGATCTTTGCAGTCAGCATGAGAGTGAGCACAGTGGGTACAATCCCAGACAGAAAAGCAGAACTCAGCTGGCAGAGCCCCTCTCAGGAGTCCAGAGGCCACCAAGTGACCTGGCTGAGGCCAGACTTCATTTGATCTTAGAACCTGGGATTTTTATGTAGAAGTTTGATGCCCCAAACACTAGCCAATAATTAATTAGGAAGCTGCAAAAGCACTGAATGGAGCAGTTAATTGATACGATAGAAAAGTATTTTCTCACTCTGCTTTTCTGCGTTACTGGAAAAAAAGAGGTTCAAGACCCATGGATAATAAAAGAAAAAGGAAAATCAGTTCTAGTAGAAAAAACAATAAATACACTTAATCTTAAAAAGCAAAGTTCCTGAGAGAGCAGCTAGATGTAATTTATCTTGTTTCCTCAGCAAATATTGCTTATCTGGTTCGGAAGAGGGATGTCTGGAGCCATCAGGCTGGATGAACTTACCTGCCATGAGGATTCTTTCTTCTTTTCCACACTTGTGCGTAGCTCAGGTTACGGTTACAAAAGTGTGCAAGAGCATTCTAAATCCTCTTCCACCAGCACCAGTAATGAAAGGCTCAGGACTGGACTTGGCTACTTAGGCTGGAGTTTATACAAGCTGGGTGTGACCTGTGGTTGGTTTTTGTAGTGATATCCTACGTGAGCATCCACTGATGACTGCTTTAATTGCACAATCTTGAATCCAATTATCCTTATGTAAAACTGGTGAATGACTGAGGAAAGATGGTAATCAGTATTCTGGCACTTAGAATAGAGAGGAAAGTATCCGAAATTGGGTCCAGTGAAGGAAATATTATCTTAAGTAGACAGAAGCAACTTAATTTTAGATGGTTTGGTTGGTGTCAGTTTAGGGTTTTGGGGACTGTATGTACAGAGGGCAAGTGTAGACCAATACACCTATGGTACAGCACAGCTATGTGGGACATGGAGTGTTCTAAGTAGATTTAATAATTAGTGTTACTATCAATAGCTTTTTTCCCCACTTTTTTCTTTTTTTTTAAAAGACATCTATCTGAAGATCTTCCATGTAACTGCATATAATTCATTCTGTCTTTGCCACAACATTATTGTAATAATGCTTCCTTCTCATTACCTGTTTCTGACATGATTACCTATAACCTGCATTTCTTCTGTAAGGAGCAGCACTTGCCAGGGAGAGGGCATTGTTGTGCAGTCAGCTGTGGTCAGCGACTTGTGTTAAGTAAAGAGAAGTGTTTAATGGCTGCCTCTGCTTCTAATAAATTTTCTTTGTAGTTTGGTGTTCATCATACATGCACATAGTTTCTCTGTAGCTGTTTGGCATGGCAAGGTTGGTTGGGCCCTGGAGGAAGCTGCAGAGCTGCTCTTCTGGTGTGAGCCCTGCCCACTGTAATTACAGGCACTGCTCCTGCAGCTCCCTCCTGCCCTCTCCTCCCTCATCCTGTGTAACAGCTTATCTATAAACATGTCCTGCCAATTTGTCCCAAGAATAGGTTGCAGACTGCTCTGGACTTCCAGGGGACTGTAATGAGGAGTAAGTGGTGTCAGGAGAAGAGATAATCTCTTATTTTCCTCACCTCTACATTCTGCCTTGTATCTTCTTTTCAATTCTGTTTTCTGTTTTGTTTCCATTTTCATATCAAGATTGCTGGGAACCAAAAAGGCAAATTAATTGCCTGCGGTTTAAATATATATATTTTTAAAAGCAATCTAAAGGGGTTTTTTATGGCTTCTTGTGTGGCTTTTTCTCTAAAAATCACAGTTTGGATCCCTCAGACTCTGAAATATGACCAACTGTCAGACAAAAATGCCCATGTCCATAACTCCTGACAGCTCTCTTTCAGCTTATTAATTCTGCTTTAAACTTTTTGTAAGTCATACAGCAAATATAACTCTGCAGGCTTGGCAGAGTTGTTTGCACACCACGATTGCCCCACACCCTGCTCTGAGGGTGACCTGGCAGCTCCTGTACCTGGTCAGACATCACCTGTCACAGCAGCCCTGGAGAGCTGCAGGGACAGGGAATCCTTAAAGCTGCTTAAAGATGGGTTTCAGGGGGGACTTTGTACCTGGAAATGCTGGGATGGGGAACCCACAAAGGAGGCTTCTGTCTGCAGGCACTGACAAGTGTGGGGTCTGGGCTGCCCCTGAGTGAGCCACGGGGAAGGTTTGAAGACAAATGTGTTCCCTGTCCTCAGTGACCTTACCCTGGTGGGAAGGAAGAGTTATTTAGCCTGTGTTGCTGGGCTGCCACACTATTGCAAAACCCTCCCTGTGCTTTGTGGTGCCTGGGACTCCATCAGGCTGCACAGGAATTACTGTTTTGAATATGTACATGTGTTCCCCACTCTGTGACAGGCTTGTGCCCACAGGCTACACAAATACTGCCTTGGACCCCAAACATCACTTTTCCCAGCCTTCCCAGGCTTTTTTTCCTCCCCATTTGTGAAACTGTAGGTGTCACAAATACAGAAATGAGGTGAACAATGGAGGAAATGTTGCACTATTCTACGTTAGTGGCTTGTGAAATTAAGAAAAAAGATTTTTCCTCAATCTTGTGATTTCTCATAATACCCCCATGGAATGTATAAATCATTACAAAACAATACAGTTGAGAATTATTTTTATTTATTGCTGACAATTAGAATGTGGTCGAAAAGAGATTGTATTAATTATGTGAGGGAAAAGTCAAAACTGGGAACCTAACAGAATGAGATTTGAAAATAGTGAAGCTATTCCTACAAAGAAGGGGAATAATTTTTTTTCTTTTGTCAGGGGGTGGGAGGGAAGAGAAATACAATTAGAGACTAACAAATTAAGCACCATGAAAGCAGACTTGATTCTATTGCAATGTAAGAGGTCACTCATTTTTGTGCAAATTTCCTTTCTGTCACCACTGTCCCTATACAGAGGAGAGTGTCTTGCTGTATTTATGCTGAAATGGAAGGTTGATTCCATCACATTATGCAGGTGCTACTGCAATTGTTACAAAACCCTTAACATGTGAAAATTTGTCACAAGAGAAGTCTACTTGCAGCTGTAAGGGCCCAGCCCTCCGAGGTGTGAACTCAAAATAGATTTTTGATCTCTCCCTCGGTGCCAGTCGTGCCAAACTGAAAAAAAAAATAGAAAAAAAATTAGTTCAGGCTTGCATTGTCTTTTATGAGATTCCCAAGAAGCAGAACTGCAGTTACTTGTGAGCCAGCCTTGGGTTTTGAGAATTACTTAGGGTTTGAGGCTTTGTGTAGACTAAGAAATGAGAAAGGACAGTACCAGCTTTATCTACTCTTGAATGGAATTATGGAAAAGAGAGGTGCAATGTCACAGCTCCATCTTCGGGCTGGATGCAAATTTGGATATCCAGCACAAACTCAGAATAGAAAAACTCTGATGTCAAAGGTCAGTACTCTGTCCAATGCCTGCTTGGTTCATATCCACTTTGGCAATAATGATTTTTCTAATTGCCATTGTGCTTTGGTTTGTATCTCCTTTTGGCCTAAATTGGCTTAGTCTTTTGATGGAATAATGTTTTCCTTGTTTTTATGGATTATTAAGTCCAAATAGTTCCACAGCCAAAGCAAGTCAGGCTGTTTTATAATAGAAGGAGCTTTAGGAAATACAAACTATTACTCAACACTGAGCTGATCCGTAAGGCAACAGAGTCTGGAGGGAAAAAAAAACACAACCAAACCAACAAAAGAACATTTCCTTTTATGTTTTGAAAAGGCAAGTTTTTTCCTGCTTTAAAAGAGAACAGAGCAGCTTTTTGTTTAGGCTGAACCAAGGGGAGTATCTGACTTGTTTGCTTTAGCCTAATTATCTCTGTAGTATCAGGGTATTTTATATGAAAATAAAAACAGAGAGCCAAACTGTAGAATAAGCTGCAGAGAGACGAAATAATTTGGCATGTGCATTTGCTTTCCCAGGAAAGAATAATGTTGGCAGGTTTGAGTTGTCAAAGAAGTTCTGCGTGGAAAAAACAGAACCAATTAAGCTTTTTGTTTTCAGAAATAGAAAATACAAAAAAGACGAGTCAAGTGTGGGTTGTTTTTTTTTCCCTTCTTTCTGTTTGAGGAATTAGACATGCAGTTGGCCATGCTGGAGGCAGTGAGTGTTTGCTGCAGCTTGCACTTACTTTATCTTGACCTGCTGGTTCATCAGGGTGACCAGCAGCACGCAGCGGCTGACGGGCTCCGGCAGGGGGTTGGCGTAGGAGATCTCCAGGGACACAGCTCTGTTCACCACAACCCTCCGGGGCAGCTGAGGGACAAAACACATCCCTGATCACCCACTGCTTTATGCTTTCCTGGAGCAGAACTCAGTGGAGCTGCAGGTGGCATTTAGCTGACAAACATTCGCTTTTCTAAGGTTTGAAGCTGGATGTGGCTTAGCTCAATAGGACTGTCCAGCTGTCTGCAATATTTTGTGCATAATTTCAGTGAAATAGAGCTCTGGCTACACAGACATGCCCCATGAAACCTGTCTGATCTTTTGGTTCCTGAGTGGCTTTTTTTTTTCTTTTTTGGCACATCATTGATTAGGATTAAAGTGCTAAAACAATATGAACTGGCACTAGCACTGGTTAAGGGTTTAAATCTGTATTTTGGCAAAGTTCTTTAAGCACAACACAAGCACTTGCCAATACATGGAATGAAAACAAGTACTGTGGAACATAAGGCAGTAGCTTGTGACTGGGAAGAAACCAGAGCTGTTCTGAAAAATGGGGCAGATTCATGCCAAGGTTCAGAACTGGCTTCTCACATCCTTGCACTCTCAATTCAAGCAAGCAGAATTTTAGAACAACATCTGAAATGGCAGCCTAAAAGTAATGCATTTATCCCCAGATTCTCATCTCAAGATCTGAGCTCCAGAAAGACATTTTAGCATCTGTTCAGAACATCAGGGAGAAAATTGTTCACCTTAATGATGATGTTTGTGTCCTCTAAAATGATTGTCTTCTCCACCAGCAGCTTCAGCCCGTGCATGACTTCACACAAAGCAGTAACTTGGATCCTTTTGTCAGTAGTCAGATATCTTCCATAATGAGTATAAGGGATCTTTACCCGGATATGCTTCCCTAGAATTGAGACACATTTAGGAACCATTACATTTTCAAAGCAAGTAAAAGAGTTATAGTGAGGGGTTTTATTAATTACTCAAGGGAAAAAAATATGGCAGTGGAGTTTGTTTATATTTCCTTCTTGTGAGACTGATGCTGTATTTCCCTCTTCTGGTGATACTTGTCTACTCATTTGACCATTACAGTTTTGAATAGAGGATTTTGGCCTGAAACTGAGGGAATCTGCTCATCTGCATTTCACTGGATTCCTGACCCTTTGTATTTCTTATGATTAGAGGTATAACTATTTTAATCTATTCCCTCCTTATATCCTCTTTATTTTACCTCAGTCAAGAAGAAAGTTTTGGTCAAGTTTCACAGAGTTCCTTTTCAAGTGACCTGGTCAGCTGCTCATTGTAGTCCTACAACTTTTCTGCTGTGTATGGGAAAAATGTTTATCTTTGTAGTGCCTGGGGATGAAAAAGATCTCTATAATAATTTCAATAGTCTTGACTCTTCAAAAGAGAGACAGAGTTTCACTGTTACTCTTAAACTTTTTCCTAGTTGATTTCTTTTCATGTGTTGCCTGTTGAGTGCCAGAAGGCACACATCAGACTTCTTTTATTTGTCAAGAGTAAGATGTGTTCCAATGTAATAATCACCACACACACACATGCACACACACACACACACATATATATATATATATATAAACCATGACACACACAGTGCTGCTTCTGGAGCTGTAACTTAAGTGTAGCCTTCTATGTAACATTTCACGAGACATCCAATTAATACTTGAACTAGTGAAAATTTTCAGAGGGGAAAAAAATGTAAAATGTATTCATAAACAACGCTACCAAGAGGTGGAATGAGTAGGTGCACTACAGAGCTGATACACATATGATACTGATGCTTCTTCCTTCCAGTTGCCTTCCTCTGGCTAGGAGCAGATCTATATTGGCTCCTTAGAGACATTAGAAGTTACCTTGTTTAGGACCAAGCTCCACAGAAGTGGCTGCCTTCAGGATCTCTGCCACGGCTCTCCTCGTGTACAGGATGGTGGAAGCACTCATGTCCACCCTCACGCTCTTGCGGTCCGAGGAGAGGTTGTTCAGGACCAGGATTAGGTTAATGTCTTTGCCAAAAACTGGAGGCTCAGCCAGCTTGAATTTCCCAGCAATCCCAGGGTTTCTCATTGTCTCTGAAGATCTTGCCCCGGGAGAGTCTGTGCGTCCTTCTGTGACGCTTGTTCCCAATATCTTAGCCAAGGCCTTTCTATAGACTCGTCTTTCCTCAGTAGAACCTGATGGAAGCAGAGAACCAAGTAAAATTCTACTTTTGTTGCAAATGCAGTTCCTCACAGTGTAAAGGTTTCAGACCAATACAGGGTATCAGCAGCACTCAGAAATATGCCATACCTAAAAGCTCCCTATATCTTCATTAAGCCTCCATTCAGGATTTTCACAGGGGATAAACCATTACAAGGTGAATAAATCATTAAAATGAAATATGATGCATTTGTATTTGTTTATGAGTGAGATTTCTTTTTCTCTGGTCAGAACATGCAGTAGTATGCTAAGTGATACACTGCTGATCTGATGACAGCCAGCCTCTGTATTAAATATGGTTGCACTAAAACACTGAGGAGTGAATCCCTGAGGGTTTGTCTGCCTTGGGTAGTAAAATGTATTTTATAGCCCTGTTTTGTGTATGCATTAAATTTTACACTTCTGTGGAAGGGACTAAAGTGTATTTTGTATTGCCCCTTAATAAGGAAGCTACTGAATGCATAAACCCAGAAATATTACACCCATTGTATTAAGGAAGTAATCTGAGCACACTGGCATAAATATTTTCTGAAGGCAGGGAAGAGATATTTAAAGATGGGAAGTTACAAGGATTCAGTTGGCAATAATAGGAGATCATTTGTGCTAATTCCTCTACCTTCTGGATATTTGTAGTTGGCAGTGACATCCACACGGCCATTGCTGCCCACAGCTTTGGTGCTGATAAACCTGCCAATGATTTCAGTGTCACAATAAACTCTTTTCTTAGTGCCATCATTGTACACAATCCATCTGTTGCAGTCGGCGTTCACCTCTGAGTACACAAACAAGGTGTCGTAATCCAGGTCTACTTCACCTTCTTTGATGGCTAAGACAGATGCAGGGCCACACTGAAAAATTCCTAGAATGTGGGGGGGAAAGAAAAAGGTTAAACTTTATTAGTTGTTCTCAGTTTGGAGAAGGACTCTTAAGTCAGGCTGAAAAGTTAGGCTGTTACCTCTGCTTTGTTCTTGTGGAGTTGCATCTAAAACCTGCCACCCACTGTATGATCTTCCCAGGTCTGGGCGAATGAACCAGCTTTCATTCCAGACATGGTAATCCCTGGAGACAAAGAGCAATGTCTAAAAGGCATGATAACACAGAGTCATGCAAACTTCCAATAGGAGAAGAGTAGTGAATTTTTAAAAAAATACTTCTAAACTCTAAAGTGACACACAAACTGTCAAGCTACAGTACCTCTTTCAGAGGACAGATTTACTGCCTGCTTTTGAGGTATAGACCTCAGGGCAGGGAGGGAGAAAATCATTAAGTAAGTTGTTTGTTTGATTGTTTGTTTGTTTGTTTTTCCAAATGGATGTCTGCAGTGTTAATTTAGATGGTTGTATTACGTTTTGCCCACTCCTGTTGCTTTTGTACTACTAGTGCTTATGTTTTTAAGTCTCCTAGAGCCTCTCTATTGCTGTTGGTGAGATGGAAGAAATTGTATTTACCATGTGGAATCCTTGCCGATATTCAGACTCCTTCCAGAGCTGTCATAGTACTTATCGATACTCAGGTTTCTATCCACGTCATGGGCAGAGTTAAAATTTGAAACCAAACGAGTTGGAATCCCCAAGCACCTCAAAACTGAAATATATTTTATAAAAAATACAAACGAGCAAGAAATGCAACAGAACCCACACAGCTTTAGTTCAGTGATTACAAATATCTGAGAAACAAAGTGTCTAAATACTTTGTGATTCTTCAGCATTAGTGGTCTTCACAGCGCTGTTGCTTTTGTAGAAATTATTGCTTTGTAGTTTTGATAAAACCAGAGGTCCCAGACGCCTCCATTTCAGCCCAGTCCTGTATCCTTACAGCTTACCTGTGCACATCACACCTGCAAAAACCCAGCACTGGCCGTACTGAACGGGCCTGTAGTTGTCCTGACGCCATTTCTTGAGGATCACCACGCTGCCATCCCACCTGGATGGGTTCTCATGAGAGTGGAAACTTCCTTGCCACTTTCCCAGGAGAACTCCATTGTCGTTATCATTTCCATTGATCTAAACAGAGGCCAGTGGGCAGAATGCAGGGAATGAATTGTCTGTAAGGCACTGCACCTAGCTCATTCTATTGCTTAGGGTGCACTGGCTGAGCTCCCAGTGCTGCTTTCTGCTGACTCGTGTGGGGTTGGGGTTGAGTTTCCATTTCTTACCATAGAACTGATTACTCTGCCCACATATTTAGGATCTCCTCTTCGTGACACATCCATGGCTGGGTCCTGACGGTAGTACAGGCTCAGATCCAGCATGGTGAGACAGATGTTTAGGAGGTCTTGAAACTGTGATCAGATAAGATACATTTTTAAGGAAATGTTTCACAAACATTATTAAAGGAGATTTTACTGCAGTTCCTCCTTTCTGAGATATCCCAGCCCAAAGGTGATAAGGACAGTGGGGCACACTGTGAGCCCCACTGTGAGCAAACCACAAGTAAGGCTACCCAGGTTATTAGATAAACAGCAAATAATGGTAAGATAAATGCTGTAGGAGACAGAATTAGAGTCCAAACGAATTCCTTGTGACTTACCTGTCCATAATACCACCCTCTTGCTTCAATGTACCTTGCATTGCCCACAAAGATTATTCCATTTTCATTTAGAACATATTCTTGTCTCTCATTTTCATTGGACATGTAGACATCATCACCTGAAAACCAAGTTGGGCAGGCTTAAAGCTGAGAATACCAGCAACCCTTCAGAAACATTTTTGTCCTGATTTAGCGAGGAGAAAACTTCTATTTACAAAATGGAATTGTTACAGCTCCATGAACAGGTGCAGTTCAGTGAAAATGTCTGTTTTTATATATGGCCAGGGAAGGTGTGGGGGGTGAAAGAAGGATCCATATTATACTACTTAACATTTCCCCCCTACTTTTACTGAATCCTTGTGCATTATCTAAATATCTCCTGTCTGCATATTGTGTCTTTGTGAGAAAGACAGACAGAAGACCAGACTAGCTCACCACATTTTTCTGTCTTCTCAGGGTAGTTAGAAGTGGAACAGATATTTGAAAAGAACCACACAGATTACATTTTTCTCTCTTTTCCAGATGTGTTTGTCTTGGTTTAACATTCCTAAATGAAGACCTTTGCTTGCCTGATCCATAATGCTATCAGGAATGTTACTAGGATAACCTGCTCAGCCATTCACTTGGAATTCATTGTTCCTCATTGTTTTTCCAAGTTTATAGTACAGCTGCTATGAAAGCATTGGTTCACACAGAGGTTTAGGTTGTCTTGCTCACTCTTCAGGTAGCAATACCTCCTTAGCTCTTTTTTAATTCTATAACGTTTAAAGATATTTTCTGAAAGGTTCAGGATTTCAGGAAATACATACAAAAAGATCAGATTTTCTATTTTATTGAATCAACTTCTGTACCTTCCTATAGGAGCTTCCTATCCTTCCCTTCCTGCAAATAAAAAGATTGCAGTTTATTTTAAAAATTGTGTCATGTGACATAAATCTATTTTTGTGGTTGTTGTCCACACTTTTTAAAAAATAATATAATCACTGTTGATTCCTGAGGTTTTGGAGTAGCATGGACATGGAGACCCATGTACAGTTTCAGGTGCTGCACTTCAAGATGTGGAACAATTGGAAAAACTGGGAGGAGCACTAAGAATGCTCAGCATTCCTGAAAATATGAAGTATTAATTAACTCTGAATTATTTAAGGTAGGAAGAAAATGGGGGTGAGGAATGGGGCAAGCATTGTAATCAATTCCAGAAATTCTTGTGAAGAGGATGGGGCAGGAGGAAATAAAATCTACTCTTGGTGTCTATCATACGTAGGATGAGAAATTATATACTGAAGTCAAAGCAAGAAAGATTTGGTTAGTTAATAGGATAAAGATCTAATAGAAAGGCTTGCATTTTATTGGAGGGAATTACCAGGTGAGATGCTGGAACTTCCTTGATGGCTGGTCATTAAGAAGGAATTTGAGACCTCTCAGGAATGACCTTAGTGCTGAGCTAAACCTGCCTTAGAGCCTTGGTGTGGGACTAGATGACTTTCTAAGATCCTTCTAGCCCTGTGAGTTTATTATTCTGAGCAATCTAAATGTCCTTGTATAATCACTTGAAGGACATTTTTCTTTTCCTAAGGTTTATGTGCTCTCAATAAACGTTTATAGCTTGCTAAGCTAATTTTTTATTATTATTTTTTGGTCCAGAAGATTTTTCATGTGTTCATTTATTCTAGTAACTCTTCATTGAACATGGTTTAATTCTTGCCATCTCATCCAATGGCATTAACTTTTAAATCTGACTGTTTTCTCTTATACAGCTTAAGATTGCATTTTCTTTTTTCAGGGCCATTTCACTTTGGTTCTTGTTCTTTGATTAACAAGGGCTTTCACATTCTTCATGATTTCCAGGTGATAAGTCTGTCACTGAAATCATTGTTATTTCTCCCTAGAGCTGTGGTCTTGTATTTTCTATTATTATATCTTATTTCTTCTCACCTTCTCCACTCTCTAAGGTCAGCAGTTGTCCCAGCCCTTCTGGACATGGACAAGGCTTTCTAGTGACAGAATATCAAAGTCAGTGATGAACTACTTGATCTGAGTGTTTTTTCAGATGGCACTTAAGGATCCACTCTCCAGTACTTTTTCTTCAATCCAGTATTTTTTCTTTCATCTCTAGTCCTGACTCTTTTCTTATTAAGTAGTTCTTTATTGATATTACAGTTAATGAATTAATTTCTGTATTCCTCATCTTAAGGACTAATCTCCCACCTGGAACCATATCTACAGACCAGATTTGCCATTTATCCTTTGCCAAGAAAATAAATTTCCCATTTCCCTTCTGCTTTGACACTTACAAGAGTGGTGACATACCCTCAAACTGAATCTGTTCCTGTTTTACAGGATCAGGGAACTATTGCACTCTGCAGAACTTATTCAGCAGCATCCTTCATTCAGCATTGAGGATACTCCCTTTTATCTGTCAGTAGCTATTGCATCTGGGAAATCTGGAGGACTCTTCCACAAAATCATTAGTTTAAAATTGTAATGGGCAGCTTAATTTTTCTGTTTTCATCTGAGAAGAGTTTGGTCTCTTGAGTACCATTGCCACGCTGGTGTTCCAGTTCAGGAGCTGTCAAATATTGCTGTCCCTGCAGTGTGGTTTCCATCAATTACAAGTTACACACAAATTATTTTCCAGGGGTTTCTGGGGAGGTTTTTTTCCCTCAGGGCTGTACAGAGATGGTCTGAGTTTCCTGAACATATTTGTATAATTATTTCTGTCTTCCAGGACTTACTGAGCTAATTAGCAGCTTTTTTCATCTTGGCTATTGACGCATTTCTTAGTGGCTCTTGACTAATATATGGTCATGGAAAAAAATAGTGGATGATTGTGGCTACTTTTCTTTTATAAGCTGTTTGCCCACTGGGATGGCTATGAGTTCTCTTAACACTAGACTGTCATGTTTTCAGGCTAATCTAGGTTTCTAGACTATTGCATAGTTGCAAAATATGAGGTTAGAAATTTGCCACCTCAGCATGCTGCAGAAGAAATGCAGAAATGAAAAGCTGGAGCAACAAGAGATGTTCATTTTCAACCCAAACTGAAGAAGATGGGAATTGGACAGGAGCCAGCAGTGTATGCTTATAGTCCAGAATCCCAGCCACATCCTGGGCTGCACCAACAGAGGGTGGGCAGCAGGTTGAGGGAGGAGATTCTCCCCCTTGACTCTGCCTTTGTGAGACACCACCTGGAGCACTGCATCCAGTTCTGGGGTTCTCAGCAGAAGGTGTGGACCTGTTAGAGCCTCCAGAGGAGACCACAGAGCTGCTCTGAGGTCTGGAGCCCTCTGCTCTGGAGCCAGGCTGGGAGAGCTGGGGGTGTTCAGCCCGGGGAAGGGAAGGCTCCAGGGAGACCTCATTGCAGCCTTTCAATACCTAAAGGGGCTTTAAAATGAGGGAGAGCAATGATTTACATGGGCTGAGAGTGATAGGACAAGGGCTGTTATAACCTAAAAAGAGAGACATTCAGATTAGCTGTTAGGAAGAAATTCTTTACCAGAGGGCAGTGATGCACTGGAAGAGAAGCCCTTGTCTACAGAAAAAGTGATTTGCTCAGTTCTGAAGAGTCTGTGATATAACCCCATAGGGCACATTTTGTTGGGGTTCAAAGGGGATGGGGTGGTGGCAGCAGCTTTTTAATGTAGAGAAATCAGATTTCTGAGCACAGAGCTGAGATTGCAGCCTCTGGCAACCCAAAGAGAGACAGCTTAAGGGAGCAGCTGCGTGCAGGTGGAAAAGCAAGAAGGTCAGCTGTGTTCAAGAGCAAAGGCATTGGCACCTACCTGGGCACCAAGGGTTGAAGAGTAACACAAACTGGCCCAGGTATCTGGAGAAGATCTTGTTCCCTGAGGTGACCAGGAGGGAGAGGTTGTATCTCCCAATGACAGCGTTGGCTGGGCTGGATATTGTGAAGTTCACAGCTCCAGAGTCACTGGGTCCTTGGGCAGCACTCCAGCCACTGCCCAGTGTCTCAGAGAGGTTAAATGCTGCCCTTGTGCGATGAGATTCTGAGGGGGATGGTCCTGCCAGAAAGAAGGAGTCACTGCTTTCCATTCCAGAGTGTGGCTTCAACATTAACCTCACACATGCAATGGGGGTGAGGGAAGCATTAAAAATACAGGCAGAAAAATCGCATCTCTAAATAGAATAAGGAGAGAACTACAAGGAATGAAGATTACGGTCCTCTGAGAGCAAGGATGAAGCTCTGGGAATGTTACCTGTTTCAGTGATAAATCCTAGGCTCTCCCCACTCTGCCTGGCTCTGTTGAAGTACAGGGTAATGTTGAAGGCTTGTCCTCGCCTCACAGTCAGCTCAGTGTTGGCATATCTGTCAGTGTGGTGGTTGGCTGCATTCACTGATGGCTGCCAGCTGATGTGTGTTGGGGTCAGGTCTGTAAAACACAAGAAAAGTCATGAAGAAGCAACTGGCATGAGGTCATTTGCTGTTTAGTGGCATGATGAGGTTACTAAGAACAATTACCTTTTGTGGGAGGAAGTACAACTAAAAAGCAGATGCCCCATAAATTAAGTCCATTGGTCAATAATGGACTTAATTTAAAAATTTCCTCGGGTTTTGTTAAAGAGCCCTCATACAGAGTACTTATGTACTTCCTCTACAGGGTTGGCTGCTCTTTTGCCACTGGACTTAAAAAGAAATTTACAGGGGAAATTTGGTGTCATTTCATAATCAGCACCAAAGAAAGTGGCCTGTAGCCCCTCTATGTTTTCAACATACATATTTTTAGGATCACAGGAATGGCAGTTAGGACATCTTACTTTTCCTGCTTAGATCCTGATGCCATTTGTCCTAGGTGCAAGGAAAAATGCATAGTTAGAGATCATCTGTCTTATATGGATGAACAAGAGGTATCTGAGGACATGCTGAAGCTTTTGACAAATCAATCCATCTGTCTGAATCTAGCCCTGTTCAAAGTGAGAACTGGACCACTGGAGTTCCTGTTCTAGTAGGCAGTAACTTCATGTCATAGAAGAATTTTTGCAGTGTGCTTGGAGTTCTCTGACATTGTGTCCTCCTGCACATATGCTGTTATTAAGGTCTGTGGTTTAAACCCCATAAAGTGGTTCCTGACACCTCAAATGCTAAACTGCCTTTTTGGCAAGCAAATATGTATATGATATTCCTTGCAGATTATTTTCCCTTCTTGTTTTGTTGCTGTGCTCAAACTTGAGCAGTTATGCTGTCTTTGGGAATGCTGAGAAGCACCTTCTGTGTTTATATCTGCCCTTGGAGACTCTACAAAATACACCTGGAGCATTGTGTTTCAAGTTTTGACAAATGCTCAGGGCAAGTGCCTTGGTGAAGGCTCTTCTAAGTAATTTTTTAAGGTCAGTGTCATAAATGCAAAGAGCTTGGAGGTGGGGGGAATGCGGACAGGATGGGGGCAAATAACCACCACCATTTTAAAGGGCAAGCAAAAGAAAACAATAATAGCAACAAAAGAATAGGATGGAAAGGATGCATTAATGCCTATGCAATATTATTGGAGGGATCTTCAAACAAGCTTCTAGATCTATACCATAGAGGTTATCAGTGAAATACTAAGTCAGATCTGAAACAATATAGCTGCATATTAATCCACAATTTACATCTAATCCTTGAAGAAGAGGTAAAAGTAAAACTAATTTATGTAAAAAAGTGTTATAATTAAATCCAAGGAAGAATATTTTTTTCTAGTAGTTTAAGACCACAAAGAGTTAATGTGAGAAAGTATTGATGGGCTGCAAAGGAGAATTTTTAGCATGAATATATGGGCAACAGCAAACTGCAGTTAGCTGCTGCTTTCCCTGCAAACCTGATTTGTAAATGTTTTTTCCAGCATTAAATGAGAAAGAGCCCTGCTTTGCAAGTGCCCATCTCAATAATCATCTTAATTTTAAACTTGAAAAACAGAGATACTCTGATTACTGTTTTCCTTTGGTAGGGTTTTAATGTACCTTTGAATTCCAATCTATAGGTTCCATGCTCACAGCTCCATTAGAATGGATTACACAAATTTTGTTAATACCAAGCATAACACATCTCTGACAAAGCATTTTAAAAATGGTGCCTTTTGAAGTAATGAAAATTTCTTTTCTCCTCCCTTTCCCAATATCCTCTGTTTATCTCAAAACTTATTCTCAAACCAGTCTTAATAATAACAACATTAAAACTTTGAAAATGAAGTGCAAGAACAAATTACAATATAAAATTACCTTCAGATAAGAAACCTGAGCAGATACCTACAGGGCATGAATCCTGAGGAAACAGCCCTGAGTTAATACCTGCTGAAGGCAAGCAAATGACTTGCAGAACTCACCTGCCATTCCCTCAGCTTATGAGAATTGCATACAACTTCTACTTTGTTCTTCAAGGATGTCCAAGTCACATCAATCATAAAAAGAAAAAAAAACCCAGCAATCTATTCGTGCTGTCAGCTGAAATTTGAGAGAAGGGAGAGGTACTTAGCAGTTGTTATTAATACCTGTAAAGTTGTCAAACGAATTAACTGGTTCCTATAATATATATCTGTCTAATGCCAGCGTTCCTACTCAACGTGGGTGTAATTATGGGAGGAGATACCAAAATTATTTACTCAGAGGAAATGCATGCTGTTGAATCCCAAGACAAGAAGAACTTCCTACAAAGATAATAGGTGTGCCATGAATAAGTTATCTTTAAGGATGAGGAAATGGGGAGCGTGGTGGGACGTAAAAGCTGTCTGAAGGAAAAAGGAGCATTTCCTGATGACTTCCATGTTGGTTAGTATCACTTCTGGGTTTGTCTAATAGCTGTGGGTTGGTATCAGAGAGGTTTTTTGTCTAATATTATCCCCAATACCCTCTGATAAATTAAATTATTAGCTCCCACTGGAAACAAGTATCTGTTTACCTGTTAAGTTAGCTCCAAATATTGATATTTCCCAAAAGTTTCATTTCAAAAAGAACTCACAAACTAATAACCTTGAGTACTTTTTGTCAGCACAAACTTTAAGCCTGTTTTAACAACCATGATTAGATTTCTTTCTGTGTTTATATATATATTTATTTTTGGTTTTGTACCATCACTTTGTAAAAGAGTACAAGTAATAAAATTTAATGTAGTTTTGAAGAGGATTGCCTGCTTAAGGTTGTGCAGCCCCACTGACCATGTTTTAGCACTCAGTAGACTTAAAAATAAATTAATCTGAATTTTAAGTTACAGAGAAAGAAAAGTCAACTGAACTAGCAAAAGTTAAACTCCAGCAGCTGTTTCTAAGGTTGATTTTACAAGACAGGCTTCTTTGTACCTTTTTGAGAAACTTTGTTTTCCTGTTAGAAAGACAAAGAGCACTTACTGATATGACAGTCCTGCTATCCCTATCCCAAAGAAAAACCCTGAAGCTTTTCCCACTAGGCAGCAGTACACTGGCACAGTACATCTCCACTTACATTATAATTCAGCGGTTCTTCCTGCCCTTGGAAGTTTCCAGGATGTTCAGGCTGTCAAGGCTTGTTCCGGGAATCACCTCAAATGGGTTTGATTGCTGTCCAGAGCTACTTCAGTTGGTCTTTTTCTCTTTTCCTTAATTCATATTCCTTGGAAACCATAAGAGCCACAAGCCTCTGATGTTACCCGGTCTTCACACACAGCCCTAGTGACAAACCGCATCGACCAGTTCTTAAGTTCAGGCGTTCAGTACTTACAGTGATTGCCTCAGATGTTACACATTGCTCCCACTGGCATTTGACTGTTTCCTTTCTTCTTCCTTGCTGCTCCCATACGTAATTAAGTCTCAGAACACTTTTTCTGTCTTGGCTGCAACCACCTCCTGTACCTCTCTGCAGGGCCCGCCCACAGTGGTGCTCACCGAGCCACCAGAACCTCTCTCAGCCTGGCCTACATCCCAAACTGGCACCTGCCAGTCTCACCTTCACCACAGCAAAGCACCAGCAGCTGCTGTTGCAATCCCTTTGGAATGCAGCAGTCATGGTTCCTAAGTGACTAATGGCTGAATGTTGTTGCAGGTGTTTTTTTTTCTAGCTCAATTCCACCCACCCGTCATCCAAAATGGCTCAAAATACTTTGTTCATCTTTTCCCCTTGTATCAGATTCTTGGAATTGCAGTTCAATTTGCTAACTTTCAGAGAAAAAGTTTTAGGTTTCATTTATCTTCTTAGTATTTTTTTCTACTGTTCATATCCCCAGAGTAACTAAATCCACCTTAAAATTGTCTTGTTCCTATTTTCTGCTAGAAAGAGGAAAGCAGTATAAATTCCACAAAAACCCCTCATTGTAGAATCTCTTCCATAAGTCTGTATTGAAGTTGTCTTTTACTTAAACTCATTAACTTAATGTGCAGGGAATGTTGCTGGGTAAGATCTGATTTAAGGCTTCTCTCATTTCTGCTCATGCAATTCACTTAACTTTAGCATAGTCTGGGTGTTTCACACACACAAGAGATGTAAAAAGAACTCATTAACTGTATATCTACACTCTAAACTCAAGGCTGTGCTTGAGCTTGAACTTCTGCTGTGGTTTACTGTGGCCCAGAGGAGGCCACCAAGATGATTGGAAGGATGGAGCTCCTCTCCTGTGGGGAAATCCAAGGAAATTTGGTTTCTTCACTGACCTGGAAAAGAGAAGGATTTTGGGTGATCTAATTGTGGCCTGCCAGTACCTGAAGGGAATCTACTAGAAAGATTCAGAAAGACTAGTTAATGTTGTGGAGTGACAGGACAAGGATGAATGGCTTCTAACTGACACAGAGTAGGTTTAGATTGGATATTAGGAAAAAATTCTTCCCTGTGAGGGTGCTGAGGCCCTGGATAGGTTGCCCAGAGGATCTGTGGCTGTCGCCTCTCTGGAAATGTTCAAGGCCAGCTTGAATGGGGCTCTGAGCAACCTGGTCTCATGAAAAGTGTCCCTGACCAAACAGGGGGATTAGAACCAGATTATCTTTGAGTCCCTTCCAACCCAAGCCATTCCATGAATCTGTGATTTACTCTATGAGAGCTCTTGGCTCTGACAAGCCTTAAGGAGCACCAGGAAAAAAGAGAAGTACTACTGTGGGCTCTTTGCACAGCCTCTCTGGAGCTCATCCCATTTTATGTCCAGTGTGGTCTCATACTGACATCTGTGACTGCCAGCAGGAAACCAGGGTGGCTGCAGGTGCCCTTCTAAAGAAATTTTGCTGCTACAAGGACAAAAGAACTTTATAACCAATCTGAGCTTGGGCTCCTCAACAGTGACAAGTCCCTGTGACAAGTCACAGTACCCTGTTTATGTGGTGGAAGTTGGGGCACAGAGTTTATTTATTTATGGTAAGATTTTATTGCTTCCTGGCCCAACAGTGCCAGGGCAACAGCTTGGCTTTCCATCCACTTTACCTACACAGTCATTTTCAGTCAGAGATTGACTTACTGCTACACAGTTATTGCCCATAAACCAAGTCACTCACTGGGCTACACCTACTTCACTGGAACCCATCATCTAGCCTGTACCAGTCCTCATCTCAAATCTAAGAGATGCTTTCCTGACGCACAATCTATAGTGACGAATTCCTAACTCTTCTAAAGTAAAATGTCCTCAGCTTTAAGATTACCCTGCCTTTTATTGCCAAAGAAGACTTCCAGCAAGTGCAAAATATGAACATGCTAAAATATGCATGCTGAGCTGGGCAATTGCCCCAATGTGTTTGTTGAATGGCTCTCAAACTGGACACCACCCAAATTCCTGTTGAACACATCTCCTATGCCTCACTTGGTCACTGTGATTTAGAAAAAAAATAGAGATAGATAGATAGATAGATAGATAGATAGATAGATAGATAGAAAGAAAGAAAGAAATAAAAGCAAAATGTCAGGACAGTTTTTAAATAGTGTAAGTCTACAAGTCATCCTCACTATGTTGTAGTATCACAGTTCCAGTAAGGAAAATCACTGCTTTGGAAGTCCACTGGATAAGGCTTTCAATATGTAACAATGAGTTTATGAATGTGTGTGCAGAGGCATCTGGAGCCAGAGGGAATTAATTCCAGAGAAAGCCAGACTTAAGTCAAAGAGTCTCTAAGTAGAAGGTAAATGTTCTTTTTAATAACATGGATACTCACAACAGTAAATGAACAATCAACCATTCCTCAGTTTATTTAAAATTACAATGTAATATTGCAATGATATGATGATGGTGACCCTTTACCAGAGGAACTGAAGGTTTGTTTTGCTGATTATCTCATTGTTTTCTATACAAGATTTCTTATCACATTTTGTTCAGTTTATACACACACAGACCACTCCTTGTATATCTTCATGTTAGTTAATCACATTTATCACCTTAAAAGTCTTGATATCTGCAAATTTATCACAGGAGAAATTAACAAGTAGATGTTTGGGACCAGCCTCAGAAGGGATAAGTTTAAACTTGGTACTGGATGTCTCACTGGCTTTCAGTGGTGGTATGCTAAAAAAAAAAAGGAAACAGAGGAAAATATAAGTTGAAAACAGGCTTATGCATCATGCATCATTCTTCAAAAATCATCTTCCACCTGGAGTAAGAACTCCCAGCACTTCAAAGTAAGATGGCCATGAAAGACCACACGTGGCTTGGCTATCTGATAAGTATTTTAAGACTCAAATCCATACATTAAAGGCTCTCACAAATTCATTATGCAGTAACCCAGATAAGCCCACAAAGGGGGACATCATAATATGTGAGGTAAGATTTCCTGCAGAACAGAGGGTGTAAGACACATCTCTGAATCACTGCAAAAGAATAATCTGAGAGTATGAAGAATGTCAATAGCAGCTCTTGAATTAGAATGGATTACAGCACCAAGAAAACCCCAGTGTTTACAGAGCAGGAAATTCTGAATGGAAGTTAAAATGTTTTACACCAGTGTGTTTTGTAACTCTTGGAAACTTGTTAATGTTTATCCCTTACCCTGACATATTGTCTTGTCTTGCCTGAGGATAAAATTGTATGGGACAGACAACACAAGGTTGGTAAATTCCCTCAGGAGAGATTATAAATGATGGGATGAACCATTCCTAATAGCTCAAGTGCAAATGTTAAATTGCTGTGTTTGTTTGTTTGTGTTTGTTTGTGTATTCAGCTGAAGAGCATGCTCCTATGTCCCAGGTATTTTTCAGAAATAACTGCATTTGTGAGGGTACGTTGAAATTTTTATGCAATTTCTTGTTTTTACAAAATAAGGCACAGTCTGAAAATTTAATCTTTCTGTTTCAATTATGAAATACTGAAGAAAAGAGGGCAGAAAAAGATGCAAAGTCATGAAAGGAGGGATGTGGGACTGGGACCTGTAGTTAAAAAAAAAGGTATTTTATTCCAGCCTTCTCAATCACTATCTCAACATCACCAAATTTATGTTCCCCAAGCTGAGACACTGCTGTATCTGCTTTTTACATGTATTTATACCTGTCAGATAGAAATACAATTTGTTTACAATGCTGTGCACCCAGATTGGAACCTGAAGTCCATTTAATAAAGTGAAAAAAAAAAAACCCTGGTCGAGCCATGTTGTAATTTGGGTAAGTTTGGACAGAAATAGTCATGTATCCTATTGTTGGCCCTTGATCAGAACAAGAAGGTGAAACCTGTCTGGCCCATAGCAGGATAGACAGCCTCAGCAGTATTTACAGCTTGGGTAAGCATGATTTTTTTTTTTTTCTGGAAGTGTGTGGTCCTGCTAGATAGGCAGGAAAACAAGTTCTGTCCAATTATGACAGCAATTATTTGACCTCCCAAGCCATGGAGCCAAAGCCCAGCCTAGATGAAGAGCTGGCTCATCACTGTGTGCTTTGTTATGAGATGTTACACTGAGTGGCCTCCCAGGTTAGAGCAGGAAGAAAATGATGTCTCATCCCACACTTCAGCTCCAACTCATCCATGCCCACATTCCTGCTCCTGTATCTTTGACAGCAGAAGGGAGACATTCCTGGTACTCACCGTAACTCCAGGATTCCTTGGAGCAGGTCGCTGCCCTCCACCTGCAGCACGCAGTCCTTCACCTCCACATCGATGGGATTGGTAAATGCCACTTCCACCACCACCTCTTTATCCACTTTTGCTTCACCAAGTACCTGTGCAAAGATAATGCTTGTGAGGCCAGGTTCTGTGTTCTTTTCTATCTGAGCCTTTTCAGGCATCAGAAGAGGAGATATTACAGAAGCTGTGATGATCCATGGCAGAATGTGAGCAGAACTTTTTTTCAGGGAAGAAAGTGCTCACAAAGAATTCACTTTCCCTCTTCTCTGCCACTGCAGTTACATCAAAGGGAATTTACCTGTATGTCAATGGCAGGATTGTCCAGGGTGATGTTTCTTTTCACAAGCACTTGAATCCCATCTTCTACATGACATAAAGCTGTTACCTGGATTGATTTGTCTGTAGTTAACTGCTGCTGGTATTCAGGATACTTTATCTTAATGGGAAATTGTTTTTCTGGAAAAAAAAAAAAAAAGAAAAAAAGGAATAGGTACACACTTTTAAAAACCCACAGAGCTTCATATCTAACATTAGTATTTTCCTTTTATGCTGTGACTAGGACTAGGAGGGCCTTCAGCCATCACTGCCAAAATTAATTCATGCAAATCTATCAGTTTGATTTAGATAGATAGTGATTTCTTCAATGTTAACTCTTTTCCATTCACTACTATTGTATTGCCTGGCTTGTTTTCCCCATGATTGCTCTGAAAGATGCAACAGCTGGAGTTTAAGGAGTTTACTGGTGCCTCTCCAGAAGTTAAATTACATCATAAAGAAATGAATTATTATTTCTGCTTCTTGCTAATGTCTTGAAGCCTAAGATTAATACAAGACAGCATCAGTTGTGATTCAATGATCTTTCACCTCACATTGGAGATGCTGACATAGCTCTTATCCCAGGCTGCTAATGGTAATATTTTCCAAAATGTGAAAAGCACTTAGGGACATGATAGTGTGAAACATGCCTTATTAATGTATGTGGTATATAGTATTTTTCTCAGCCTTTTCTACGTAGGGATTTAGGATTACAGTTTGTTAGAGCTTTTTCCCCCAAGCTGACCAGCCTCCAATGCCCATTTACTGATAAAACCATTATGATTAAAAGGTATTTGAAAAATTACCTTCCTTCGGGGCCAGAGTGACAGATATGGAGTCCTTCCAGATCTGATTAATTCGTCTTCTAGTATACAGAGTACTCCATGCAGTCATATTTACATTTACAGTCTTAGCATCAGGTTGTAAATTTTCAAGAACCAGAAGTAGGTTAAGATCTTTGCCAACTTCTAAAGAGCCAGCCACCTTGAATTTTCCTGAGATGTCAGGCTTCTGTTCGATTTCCTCTAGTTTTGGTGCTGTAGGATCAAATTTATCCTCAAGTCCTAGCTTCTTACGGGCTTTTTTAAAAATATCTCTTTCTTTTGCAGAACCTGTTAGGAAGAACCATGAAAATTATCCTCAACAGTTAACATGCATCTCTTATTTTACATGGCTGATAGAGATAAGCTAGCCAGGACAGGGACTGTGCTTAGAGATAAACAAGCCCTCTGTTTTCCACAGCCATACCTCATTTTCTGGTTCTGCAGTCAGTAATGTCACTGTCCTTCTAATAACATTTTTTTAAACATAAGGTCTTAAGTCTAAAGTTTCTCTTTTCCCATTTCTATCCCTTTTTATGGCTGTAACATTTAGAAATGTGAATCCTTACTTGCTAGCACAGAGAAAGCCCCAAATGTTGGGGAAGACTGATGGCACTGTGTGGTGGGTTGAGTCTGGCTGGCAGCCAACCATCCACCCAGCACCTCACTCCCCTTTTCCACAGGAGGGAAGGAGGCTCGTGGATTGAGGCAATGACAGTTTAACAGGAAAAGCAGAAGCTGCTCATGAGCAAAGGAAAAAGAGAAACATAACACGGGGATCATCAGCCCCAAAGCACTGGGAAGGTGCTGTGCTCTTGCACCCTTTGAAAGAGTTGCTTTTCCTGAGTGCTGATTTAGCTCAGGTTTCTGCAACAGGCCTTTTGTCCTGCAGACAAATAACTGGGCTGTAGCCTAATTCTCACCAAGCAGAGGCAGACAGTTCATGTCAGCAATAGGCAGATGGAACAGTGAATGCTTTATTTGGGGATACTTGGTCTTGGCTTATTTTGGTCCCACAAAGCAACTCCATATCAGAAAGGGCAAGACAGTTGGGTTTTTTTATTCAGTACCTTCTCTCCCCTTTTCTGTAGGAATTGAATAAATCAAGTATAAATTATTCTCCTGCCTTATAAATGAACTAAGACACTCCTAAATGAAAACTTACATACTTTTGGGAATGAAGAAGCTATGTGATCAGAAGAACCAGTGGTTTTACTTACCTTCCTCGTATTTATAATCACTGGTGACATCTACACGACTATCTCTACCAACTGCCTTTGTACTGATGGAGGCACCAATTTCTGTAGACTTAGAGAATATCAAATTTTTCTTTCCAGTTGCAGAGTCATAATTCCAGTACATACAGTCTGCATTCACTTCTGCAAACACGAATGTGACGTCGTAGTCCAGATCGACTTCTCCTTCTTTGACGGCGTGCCGTGAGGCAGGACCACACTGATAAATTCCTACAGCACCAAGGAAAAGGAATTTAGGCATAATCTTTGACAGTAAGCAGATTATTAGACAGATATTTTTCACTGACTCCTGAATTGTCCAGTGCTGCTGTCCCATACAAGCCCTTTCATCCAAACAGACCTTCATACAAGGCCAGTCATCAATGTATCTTATGTTTATTCTGAAAGTACACTTGATTTATTTTATATTATCCCTTAATTTTAAATAGCATTTGATACCTACATTGAAAATATAGGAATTGCTGTAAAAACTGCTTCTGGAATTCTAGTTCCTTTCTTGGCATCCACAAATGATCTGAAGCTTTTTTAATGCAACCAATGAATTATTTTCTTCTGCAAATATTTCTGAGCAGGTTGACAAATTGCTTTTACAATGATTCAACTTTTTTTCCTTCTCTCTAAAAGTGACAGACTTTATAAATTTTCAACATTATCCCTGAAATAAAATCTGTGTACCTCCACTTTGTTCTTGGGGAGTTGCATCCAGAACTTGCCATCCGCTGTATGAGGGGCCCAGGTCGTTGCGTGTAAACCAGCTTTCATTCCAGACATGGAAATTCCTGTGTGCAAGAATGAACAATGTTAGCTACTAGTATGTATTTATGGATTCCTGTCCACCTCCTTTTATCAGCCATCTTAGTTACGTGGAATAAATGCCTTTATTTGCACAGTTCTTATCAAAGACTCACACTTCCACCTTGACCCTCACTGCATTAACTTGATAGGTGCTGAAAATTGCATTGTGGAACAAATACAAATGTTCAAGGGCAGAAAACAAATTTGTGAAGTTATACAAAATGCCTTGAGCCTATTCTTCTCCAAAAGTTTTGAGCTCATGCACTTCTTTAGTTTTAGGTACAAGGCTTATCCATGTCACATGCAGATAAGAATGGGTCCAGAACAAGAAGGGGAGTAAAGAAGACAGAAACTGAGGGACTACTTCTGCTTTTTGCTGAATGCAAGCCTGGTTGAACTGCATTTGATGCTTAATAGAGGCAGTACTTAAATTACTTTCACTGCAAATGATGCCACTGCATGAAAGCTGGATCTGTTGAACTTTTACAGTTTAACATGAATTGGTTTTGAAGAATAGTTTCAATCTAGGTAAAATCCCCACTGTTTGATACATTGAGTGCAATATTGCAAAATTTTCAGTCATCTGTGGCATCATTAACTAATTTTGCCTGCCCTGGCTTCAATTAGCTGTTCTAATTAGTGTTGCAGTTCTTTGTTGAGAAAGAGTGAAAACACCAAGTCTAAAAGTATTATTTTGTAGTATTTTCTGTTGATTCTCTCTCTGTGTGTAGTAGTTTTTAAGGCAATTTTTAAGAAGATGAAGTATCTGTCATTAGAATCTATGCTCTGCACCTGGAGACACTGCAGGCATTGATAAGCTCTCCTATTAAATATTGAGCCTTACCACACACTGTCAGATCCCCTCTCCAAATGATTTCCTTCTGCATCATAAAACTCATCCACACGCAGATTTCCATCTGCATCATGGGCAGAACTGAAGTTTGTAATTGCACGAGTGGGAATCCCCAGACATCTAAGCACTAAAGAGTGAAGAGAAAACCACAGTCAGAAAGCAGTAATTCTGCAGGTTTCATACAGCACTGTAATGTCTTCAAAGGTTTCCATATAGGAATTAATATTAATGCTTATTTTAATAGAATCTGTGCAATGTCAGTCATGTGTGACATAAAACATACCTGTAGTCAATACTGCTGCAAAAACCCAACATTGTCCATATTTAACAGGTTTGAATCCTGATTTCTTCCAGCTTTGCAGGATTTCACCACTTCCTGTCCAGCTGCTGGGATTTTTACCACCCTCATATTTTCCACTCCAGTTTCCTAGCACCACCCCTTGGTCATCATTGGCGTTGACCTGAGAAGATATTCACTAAATTTATGATGAGGTAAATCAAGAGTTTACAACCTGTCTGAAAGGGGCCTGGGAGTTACAGCAAATTCCATATTGAATTTGAACCAACAGTGGTCTGTCATCAAAAACAGAAAACTCACAGGAGGCTGCACTGGGGAAAATGTGACCAGGAGGTTGAGGGAGGTGGTTAATCCCCTCCAATTATCCCTAGCAAGGCTGTGCCAGGAGTCCTGTCTCTACTTTTGGGTCTCTCAGTTCAAGGGGATGTTGAGACACTGAAGAGGACCCAGGAGGGAGGGCTGCAAGATGGTCAGGGGTCCTGCTGCACACAATCTACAGGGAGAAGCTGAGAGCACTGGACTATTCTGTCTGGTGAAGGAGGGTGGGAGGAATGTAAAACCAGCTTATAACCATTTAAATGTGTGTTCCAACTAACCTTTCTCTTTCGTATATCAAGAGGCAACAGCAGAAAGGGAAATCACATTTGACATAAGAGACAAATGCCTCATTAGGAGGGTAGGGTAGCTCTGGAGTGGTCACCCACAGAGGCCACAAAACCTCCTTCCTTGGAGAGTTTCAAAGCAGCCTGGCAAATCCATGGCTGAGCTGATCTAGTACCCAGTAGTTCCACTTCAAATGGGTGGCTGGATAAAGACCTCCAAGGAACTGGTCCCTCAACCACCCCTGTCTTATATTTTCAGTTTGACTGCTGGATATCAAAGTAAGTATCACAACTATCCCAGAGGAGATAAATCAGTCAGGCTCAGATCAGCTGACCACGTAGGCCGATACTTCACCACCCATATTGTCTGGTGCATAAAGACAGTGACCTAAAATTCTCTAAGAAACATCCTCATATTTGCTTTCCCTGACTACTTTTAAAGGACAGTTGGTAGTTTTCCCTTTTGGGAGATGCTGCTCACCATGGCACTGAGAACACGGCCCAGGTAGCGGGGGTCGTGTCGGTGGGACACGTCCGTGACGGGATCCTGGCGGTAGTACAAGCTGCGATCCATTATGGACAGGCAAATATCGAGGATGTCCCCTTGGAACTGTGCCACAGAAAGAAATCAGTGTTTTGAAAACACAGGTTACTGAAAATCAGGGTGCAGAGAGGCATATTAGTGTTGAATGGGGTTTTTAAATCACTGATTGAAGTGCTGCAGAGCCCAGCCAGGCATTACCATATAAAAATGTGGCCACAACTAACTCTGAAGATGAGAACTCACAGAACTTTTCAAAACATGAAATCAGTGAACTTGAGGCCTCTCAGAATTTCTACAAGTACTTTACTAAGGTAAGGCCAGTCTTAGTAAATATATTAATTTTTCTGCTGGCTGCTCTTCCAAGGCAGAACAGGGACGAGTAAATTACAAATCCTCATATTGATCAGTGAAACAGGGCTTGGCACAAGTGCTGATTGCAACACCAGAGTCCTGCCCTTCAAAGATGTATGCAATGAACTGGAAAAAGCAAATGACCCAGTTCATGCAAAAACAATGTCTCGTGTTTCTGTGCTACATTTACCTGGCCGAAGTTCCATCCAAAGCTGCTGATATGATTTTTATTGCCTGCAAAAATTATGCCAAACTCTTCTAGCACATATTCCTCACACTCAGCCTTGTTAGGCATGAACACATCATCACCTGAAAAACCAAAACAGAGAGATGTAAAAATACATCAGGGAAAATAAAACAAAACCTCAGGAGTCTTGCTCTCCATCTAAAAGGGTGTTTGCAGATATCCACCCTTTGCTGTTCTTGCTGCTATAAACAGATCACGAAACTCAGCATATTCTACAATTAGGGAAAGGGGTGGGAGGTGTCTGAGTGAAGCCAGAGGTATGACACTGCCAAATCTGTGAGAAAATGGTAAATATGACTCTTTTCTTGGTTCTACAGAGGCCATAGACACTGTTCTAAACTTGTGCAGAAGTAGGGAAGCTCCATCAAAAGCAGAACCTCATCTTTTAGAGCAATGAGCTCTCCAGTACATACATGCTACAGAGCTGATTTAATGTACCAGAAGGTCCTAAAAAACTGTTAGACACGGTTTTTTTTTTGGTCACTGATACATGATGTCAGTTTTCTGCTGCTATATATTATCAAATGGAGAAGCTGCAAATATTAATGAAGCTAGAAGCAACTTAGGTCTTTAGAGGAAATTCAACACATTCATACCTGAAGACCAAGGATTAAAAAGCAAAACAAAAGTGCCAAGACTTGCTGGAGAGGAGCTGCCTTTTTGAACACTCAGCCTGTAACGTCCAATGACAGCATTATGTGGGCTGGAAATGGAGATGCTGACAGAGTTGGAGCTGCTGGACTGTAGAACTGCACTCCAGCCCTCCTTGCTCACTGTGCTGGAGATATCAAACGTGGCCAGGGTCTTGGTCGCCTTTGAGGGTTTTGGACCTTTCAAGAAAAACAAACAACATTTTTTCCCCAGCCTTGCTGAAATAGAGATTTAGTCATCAACAAACTCAGCAGGGATGCAACCCTCCCAACCCTCCCCTCAGGTGAATTTGTGCCATATATTGGCAGCTGAAGGAAGCTGTGGCTGCTGGCTGAGGTAGGAGTAATACAACAAACACCTCACACTGTTCCATGGCCATGTGTATGTTGGCTCTGGGGCATTCTCTTGCTGCTCTGTAGTGCATATTGGGCCAGAAGAATGTCCAGAGGCAGCATTACTCTCTCTGTGGAAGAAGCTGGGGGCCATACCTGTTTCTGCAATGAATATTAAGTTTTGCTCAGGCCGCTCTGTTCCATTGAAGGTGATAGTGAAGGCCTGTCCTCTCCTCACAATCAATTCTTCACTAGAAAATTTACTTGTGTGGTGTTCTCTTGCATTTTCTTTCAGATGCCAGTTGGTACTTGGCTGCGTTGCAGCTACAAAAAAATGAGAAGAGCAAAAAAGCTTGAGGGTACATCCAAAGAGGAAGGAGCATAAACATACTCTGAAGAATTGCTTATTACTTTCTACAGGTAACTGGTACCCATGTGAGGCTTCCACCAAAATTAGAAATAATTTATATGTGAGCATTTTTTTAAGAGACTCCGTCTTGCACAGGCTGTTAGAGGTTACCTGCATAATTAAATATAGAAGCAGTAGTATATCCTGTACTAAAAAAACCAACCAAACAAACAAAAAAAAAAACCCAGAAAAGCATCTAAGCTGAGAGAAACCTGAGAGAATTGAATATTTGTGAGTTACTTGGATAAAAATCTGGCTGAACTCCATTAATTCTACCATTCTGAGATGGTGTCACCTTAACAGAGGCACAGCCTTGCTACCTCTGAATGTGAAATAAAGAAACCTGACTGAGCTGAGAAACACTTGTGTATTTTAAGCCATGTTGTGGTCTCTAGCCCCATTATGTGTCACACAGCTGCCACTGTTGGAAGCCTCTAACAGGAACACGTTGATGGGCACTGGGCTGTCATTTGGCAGTGGGAGAGAGCATAATTGGAGAGAGAACACTCCTAAAATATGCTGTAGAATGCTCTTGTATGAGAACTATGGCTTCAGACAGGGGCCAGAGAATAAACATCCAAGATTGGCTTGGATCTGACTCATCAGAGCCTATGGAGGGATTTCTAGCAGGAGATAGCTTGATGGTTTAAATGAAGTGCAGAAATATAGAAGAAAAAGGTTCTTTCTTCCCCTACAAAGAGGAAGAATAGGAAAGAGTAAACATGTGGTGCTTAGGAGTGGAAAGTTGTTACCCTGTGCCATTACTGAGTAAAAAAATCATCATCCTATGTTCAACCAGATCTCTTAATGTAAAGATTTTTTACAGCATGATCTTAAATTTATCAAGTTCAGACAAGCCTTGAAATAACTATATTGGTAGTTTTAGCAATGCAGTCATAGTCCAAATGTAGAGGAACGTGGTTTTTACAGTACTGAGGCAAGAAGTACAAATGATTTTTTTCAGGAACATACCTACCATTAAAATAATCCTCAGAAACTTAACAGTGAAGCACATCTATTGTAGAATCAGCTGAGGGCTCAGGGGGTTTTGCCTTTAGAAAGGCAGAAGTTGGAAAAGCAACATGAGACCCTTTATAATCACTATTAAACTAGTTTGTTTGCAAATCTATAAATATTATCATGTGAGCAAAAAACCCACCACAGCAACAAAGAAACTGCCAATCCCCCCCTGCAATCCCTCCAATTTTTGTATCCCCTCTGCCTTAGCTTCAGGTTTCAGCCTTCTCTGCTCATTGTAGCCTTCCTCAGCCTCAGCCTCTGCAATGTTCCATTCCTAAAGTTCTGCTTTGCTTTTTCCTCTTATGTCAGATCTGTCAGTCTGTCATTTGCACTTTTCTGACAACTCCAATAGCTGCAGACTCCCCTCCTATTTGCAAAATACAACATTTTTATATCAGTTAATATACCTGTACTGCCAAATCTCCTTCTGATAAGCTTGCTTTTCCCATGCACACTATAAATGAAAAAAACGCAATTCCTGTGAAAATCCTTCTCCTGATTTTCAATGGAAGAATTTTCTCTTACTTTTTTTTTTTTTCTTGGATCAAAACTCCTTAGAGAAGTAGTGACCTCTCAGTGTCCATTACAGAGCTGAACATGAAGTATGGATGTAAGAAAGTAACAAAGAGCATCACAGGACAGGCTTTCCCTTGCTCACCTTGGCCCATATCTGATCAATGTGTCCTCTGTATGCAGCTTCTGAGGCTTCCTCTGAATGCCCTCCTGCACTTCTGCTGGCTCAAGGAATGACTGGTGCCTCTCACTTCTTTAAAGTCTCTTTGCACTATTTCCTCTGGGGGTGGAACTTCAGTAGCTGTCTTTGCCCCCAGTCTTGATCTGACCAGTGGGGCTTGAGGATTCATTTTTCATTCCTTTTTTTTTTTTCCCTCTCTCAGTCCTCATGTCCTCATCTTGTTTCCTTGCAATTTAACATAAGCTTGGACAATATTTATTCCTAATAGTCTGGACACTTGTTAAGAGTTTCTTAATGTATTTAAAGTTTGAAGAACTTTAGCATTTAGCTGCTTTTCCTTACGTTGTAGTGCTAAAGTTCTAGGAATAGCACAACTCCTTCTTGCAAAACACTATTTTTAATTTTAAGTACTTTATGAACAATATTTAGAGGTACTTTTTCTTTAAATCAATTCCCTAAATCTGTTGTTTTGAAGCTGCTTTTTTCCCCACTCTCTGCATTGTTGTAATTGCAAAACAATGACCAAGCTACTGTCTCTGCCCCAGGTCCAGTCAGGGCCAAATTTAAAGAACCAATTTTTAATTTATCACATAATTGCTGTTTAACCCTGTTCAATAGACAAGTACTCCATGTCATATTTGCATGACACACTGCAGAGGCACCAGGTAAGTAAATTTGTGATTGTGATAAAATATCTATCATTGCTTTCAGCTGGTGCTCTACTATTTTCATAAGACATCTCTGACCATGCTACTGGCAGAGCCAATTTATGCCCAAAATCTTCCACTTCAACGAGAGTGAATTTTGCTGATGCTTTGCAGGTGGCTCCACTTTATGTTAAGAAGGGGATAGACTAATCCTGATACTTTTATGAAACTGCCTGTAAAATTTGATGAACTCAATGCACATCTTAGAGATGCTCTCAGTGATACCCATCATGCTGGACTGGACACAGCTGTACACATTCCCAAATTCATCATTTTAGTTGTCTGGGCTCAGTATTCAGTTGCCAAATTGTTCTGTTTTCTGGTATGGATCATGTTTGGAAAATCTAGAATTGAAACTTGCTCAACCCATTTCATATAGAGACATGTTTTATTCATGTTTCTTATAAATGCTGTTATTAGAATAAACAGTTTTTAACTGACTAGAAATCAGACTGCTACTTTGACTCTCTGTGCAATAATTAAATTAATCCTAACAGGGCCCATAGTTCTATATCTTGCAAAGCCCAACTCTGATTTTAAAGTGATAAGACTCATTCTTAAATTTAAAATGTCTTAGGGTTTGATTACAGTTTTTTGATGTTAAGACATACTCTCCTATCCATACTTTAAAATACTTTTAAATGTCACACAAACAAATTTCAGAATAAATTTAAGATTTCAACCTATCCTTGGATACACAGCAAACCGTTTTTCTTTGGAAGCTGGGTTGCTGTTGAAAGAGAAAGAGCAACAGTCCATTTATTCTGGCAGACAGTATGTCAGGAAGAACAAGTTGTGGCTGTTGTGTCAGCTTCTGGTGTTTATTCCCAGCTCTGCCTAAGTTGCCTTGCAGGCCTCTGGTGTGCTTTGTTTGTAAAACAGATGAATGATACATACTGGACCTTTGGATTAAAGATTATGGGCAAAGGTTGAGAATGAGGGTTAAATTAATGAGAAATAGTAACACCAGTCAGAACATGCAGTCAGGCAAGCACAGTGCATCTGACCCAGGCAGCTTCCTCGCCAAGCAGGGTTTGCAGAGCTTGAGTGGTGGCTGAAAATGTACAGACTGCACAGGCAGGTGCTTGAAACTCTGAAACTCTTGAAACTCTGTGCATAGTAAGAGTTGAAGAATTGAAGCTATGAACCACCTCAGTATATTGTTTCATGTATCCAGAAGAAGGTATATCAGAATTATCTTTTGCAGACTGCTCCAATCATATGTCATAACATCCTTTTCCAATAATACCCAGATTTTTTCCCTCACCTCAGTAACTGTTAAAGAAATGAATATATAGGACTAAGAGTTTCAGCACTGAACAGCGAATGACATATTTGTTAACAGACAAATTCCCCTCAGTAAGCTCCTTTCTCTCCTTCTTTCCAATGTTTTCTTTCACACCAACTCTATGTGAATCCTCAATGATACTTGAATTTTACGAAATGCCACCTATTATTAATTGTGCTTTTGTTCAGGATGGGAAATTAGTACCTATAATAGTCTATCTGCTCCTATATTTTCTCTGAGCACACTCTTCTTTAACATATCCCTAAAGCATCATGCTGCAACAACATGGCCATGACTCACCGGGACCGCCTCAGTGGACCTGATGATCTTACAGGTCTTTCTCAACCTAAATGATTCTGATTCTGTGATTCAGTATCCTGAGAAGTCTGAGATATCCTATCTCTTATCACATCCCATTTTTGAATAATTAAGCAAGAAATTCCATCACCAACTCCGACTCCTGATATCCTAGATACAGGAATTCAAGAGATTTTCTACAGCTATGCTTTCTTTGTGACCCACACTAGGGAGAGACCTGGGTGCCAGGGATACTGGTGTGGACTGACTCACATCAGCAATTTTCAGGACTAGAACCACCTGACAGAGAATGGTCAGGCCCATATGGTAAAATATTGGGCAAAGATCTCTTCTGAGCCTTACGTACTGTCCAAGATATACTTCTCATTTTCTGTCTCCCACTCATAGCAGGAGCATTTGGAATGGAAGCTTGAAGTGTGCTGCAGCCTGAAGCCTTCCTGATGTTCCTGGCTGTTCCTGAAGTTTGCCAACAGCCTTCCTTTGAAGACAGCAGAACTTGGCACAATCACAATCCACACTGTCTGTGTAAGAATTGTATGCTGTTAGCTGGGCACAGATCTCCTTTTGAGATCTCAGCTCATTCCAGACGAGATGGCCTGTTCAGAAGGGAGGCTGACACTGACATAATGGTGACATGCACTGATATGTGACCTTCAAAAACTCCCATGGGACACAGGAATAAGCCAAACAGGCAGTGCACAGACTCTGCTGGACTCTCCTGGCAGCTCCCACATAGTCACACAGCACCTCTGATGTGTAGCCTACAATATTTAAATGTATTTCCCTATCTCTCCCACTCCTGCACGTATATCTTCCATTGGAATGGAATAAAGACATTATTTGGAAGTTTTAACTTCCAGGTACTGCTGCACACTCATCATCCAAGAATACCCCTGTGCAGGCTCCCATCAGTGCCCTGCTCTGCTCCTTTCTCTGGGAATCCAGCGCGTTGTCCCATTCTGCGGGCAGACGCTCCCAATGCTAATGCACAAACAAGATGCTTGCAGGTGTAACTCACACCTTAATTGTAATGACACTGAAGCTTAAAAGTGACAGAAAGAAGCTGAGATAATTATTTTCAGTGTGAGACTACGAAACAAGTTGTTAAATCCTTAGTAACAATAGTGGTGCTGCAAACTATCAAAACCCTTTAAAAATCAGGCAAACTTATGGGAACCTTTGAGGTGTTTTTCCCTTTTCTTTATGCAAGACCTTCTGGATTCTGTTAAAGCAGGTCCATTAGGGACTGGCCCACAAATGCATAAAGATTTTCTGGGGAAAAAAGGTGTGTCTGTCTACAGGATGTGTGTCAGGGGATGGGAGGGGTAGGGAGAGAGGAAGAGAAGGAGTGAAAACAGCTCAGTGCACACACACCTGCACACAAACCCTCACAGTTTTTTTACATAAAAAACTTGTGCATGGTACCATGAGGAGCATCTTCATGCAGTTCTGACATCTCCAGCTGAGCCTGGGCTTGGGTATTTCTTGGACCCTGGGTATTTCACAAGCAAGGCTGATCATGATCAGCAAATACCTGTTTGTTTGTTAAATGCTGCATTAAATGCTTCTTGAGTTTCATGCAATAAAATTTTCGTTAGGCCAGACTGCTGCCTGAAATTTCAAGAGGAAGTTTTGAGAGAGGGACCTGCTAAAATGTTTTAAGTTATTGGCAAATCATTGCTTAAAAGGAAATGTTACAACGCAGAAACAATTGGTTTGTGGGTTTTTTCCCCTCCATTGCTCTACCTGAAGGTTTTAACTGTCCACCTTCTTTTGTTAAAAAGAAGGATTTTTCTACTCAGCCAAATATTTCAGCTTCACCTATTAAATTGTGTTTTGCCATTTATTTAAGCTCTTCTCAGAGGAGGAGATTTATGAAGGAATCTACAGCCCTATGCAAATTGTATATACCCAATTCCCTCCTAGCCTCAGATCTGCTCTTAAACAAATAAACATATAGATGGTATCACACTTAGCAGCTGCACTGAGATAGTCATTAATTAACCACCATCAGGCCAGGCACAGAGCAGATGCTGTGAGGGATGCTGGCAAAAGGTCAAAACAATAACAGGAATTACTTCAAATAATGGATATATGGACAAACACTTGTGTCTAAGAGTTTGTGTAATCACTTCTCCTAGAACTGTGGGAATGGGATAAGTGTGCCTCTCTTAAACTGCATAAGGGGAAAACAATGCATGTAATTTCTGCATTTGAGCCCCTGATCTGTGGATGGTTGTTTTTTATTAATTTCCTGAGCTTTTCAAGGCTAAGTTACATAAAGCCAGCACAGCATGTGCTCTGCCTAGAATTGGTAAAGTAGCTTCATCTTAAATTCAGGACTTGTTTTATGTATTTATAAGAGGGACCTAAAAAAAGTTGGGGACAAACTCTTAAACTGAAGGACTCAATTTAGATTAGATACAAGAAAGACCTTTTTAACACAGAGAGAGGCGAGGCACTGGCAGAGGTTGCCCAGGGAGGTGGTAGATACCCCATTCCTGGAAAAATGCAAGGTCAGGGTGGATGGGGCCCTGAGCAACCTGATCTACTTGAAATGTCCCAGGGGAGCTGGAGCAGATGGTCTTTAAATATCCCTTCCAAATCACACTATTCTGTGATTCCATACGTTTTTCTACAGGTGCCAGCAAGTCAGGTCTAAGTGAGTACATAGCCAATCTTATTTAAAGGTATTGATTTAATTTCCTTCCTCCTAAAACTTCACTGCTGGACTTCTGCTTGCTTGGTTTGCATTTTAAAGTGCCTTTGCCTTTCACACTAGTTTAAAAAAAAAATTAGTTAAAATGGCATTACTGGCTCTGGATCTGCAGAAAGAAATTTAGTCCATAGTGTATCCTCTGCATAAGTATTTCCATTAACACAAGATTCATTCATGCAAGACCAACTCTTTGATTAATTACATTTCATGCTAAAATAAAGTTTGCAGTTTGCCGTAACTTCTTCTGCTCTATTTGCAATTTTATTAAATTTTTAATATTTAACTTCAGTATAACAATGGATGGATGACCTCCTTTTGCTTGTTTGTGCCTTTTGTAAAATTCAGAAAAGAAAAACATTGAAACAACATATGCATAATTCTCAAAATGTTCTGTACTTCAATAGTTCAGAGTGCTTTACAAAGCAACCTCACAGAGAAAGCTAGCACATGGTACATTATTCACTTTCCCATTCCATATGAACAAAGAGACTTTTTTTTTTTTTAACTTACCAGCCATGCTCCTTTGCTCCTCTGTGCCGTGGACTTTGTATTGCTGTGAGCAACTGTAGAGCTATATGATAAGACTTCAAGTTCTGGCTGTGTTGCAGCATTTATAGGGAAAACTTTAGGCCTGTCCTTATGTTCAAACCAATTATAATTCACATTGGGTGAGTGAGGCAGGTAAGTCATACCAGTGGTCATGTAAACTTCCTAGTAACCCTATATTAGCTCATGGGTTTTAAGACATTGGACTTGTGCAATTCAGGCCATTTATCCAGAAGGTTGATGAGATGCTTAGAAAAGCAGAGCATTTAATTGCATGCCTGGAATCCAGAATTTCACATGTAATGATGCATCACTCGGCAAGGGATGTTTTTTGAGTCAGTATAAATTAATATCTCTTCCCAGTATGATCCAAAGTTGAGTATCCATACAATAAAAGTATACATTCATAATCAAATTCATATGGTCCCCTCCCTATGAGTGTACTCATAAGTCTGGAAAAAAACCACCAGAACTTTTCATTTGCCTCATTGGTCCTTTTTTGGGGATCACCACAGTAATGCTTTCGTGTCAGCCCCTCCTTGGAGTCTCTGTGAATTAGACTAATGGTATGAATGCTGTAAATGTAGTGTAAGCTAGTAGTAACTTGACAAACCACTGAGCATTGAATAGCTTTGATGAGTGGATCTCAAGCAGTAACTCTCCCTGCATGGAGAGAAACTTCATCCCCGTAAAATAAAACACTCATTTTGGATCAAGTACAAATTATGACTTCAATTTGTGTTTTGATGGGGGTTACTCATCTAGTTTCTGACTCGAGAAAGAGAACAATAAATGATAAAACATCTTCATTGGCACATACAGGAAATTCTATAGGTGCAAAGAAAATGAATTTGTCAAAATGGCCTCGAAATATTTCTGTTTCAGGCTAATCCTTCATCTTCCGTATCAGTGCTAGCAAATTGATCACAGATGTCTCTCTCTTCTGCCCTCTACATACAGGAACCTCTGTTTCCTTACACTTACACAGACTTGAACAAGGTATTTTGTCTCTTCATTATTACTTCATCTCACTTATCTACAATGATGAGAAGAGACTGAAGCAATCTCAGGAATGTTAGTGCTTACCTTGAAGAACTTGAAGGGTGGAAATTTCATAAGATCAGGAAGGGGCAAGCACAGTATCTATGTATAAAATGGGGCAAGAGGCATGAAAAAGAGCTGAGAAATTACAGTTGATATCAATTAGTTTGATTCAAATTCCTGGAAAACACTGAAGATATGAACTTCTTAGCATCTAGGTGAATAACAGCCAACTAAGACATGCCAAGAATTCAGCTGAGCCCATCAGCTCAGCAGAGAAGAAAGAAGTGTCATCTATCACCACATGCTGACTTGGATTTGCAACAAGATCCCACAGGGTATTTTCATAAGTACACTTTGGAAACACTGATTACACAAGATTTCTATTAGTTAACTGCATAACTTGATGTTAAAAAAAACAAATGCTGCATTGCTTCAATGGATCACCATCAAACTGGAAGGGCATAGTGGCTTAAGTGCCATTAGAAGCTGCCTTGGAGCATTGACATTTTAAATATGCTCTTTTCTGTTGTTAATGTTGTTCAGCTGAAGCATTATGCTAGCCCAGGGCTAATCTCAGCTGGATAATGTCAAGACTACAGAGAATGGAGAGCTTAAAAAAATAGAAGGATCAAGCTGGATCAGTGTAAAACAGAGAGAACTGCAGAGATATTATGATTTTTGAAAAAGATGAAAAGTGGTTATAGAAAAAGGCCAACTAAAGAGTCATGGTCTTAAAAACTTCAGTCTTTGAAGACACTGAACTTAAACATTCAAATGTTGGCAGTGAACAAAAGTGTTTAGCTAGACCCTCTGGGTAGGTTGTCAATTTATTTTTTTTCCCATGGAGATTAAGAATACCCTGAATGCATATTTGTCAGGGATAACATATGTGTGTAGTTGAGCTTCCCTTGGAGCATTTATTTTGATGTCAAAGCTGTGACAGCGACACTTTCCCCCCCATTGCTTATTGTAGGCACCTGATACTGAACTGCATGGGGTGGAGAGCAGCTCAGCAGGGCAGTGAAGCATCCTGCACCCAGTGTTGATTCAGTCTCACTTGCTTTGGGTTTGCTCTGTTGCTGTGGCTGACTTGCCCACGGTGAATACACTTCCCATTGTGTCCTACAGGGAAGGGTCACCCATGTCCCAACTGCTGTGACACACAAGCCTGCAGGCTGCGTGTCACATTCATCTAAAGAACTGCTCGTTTCAAAGGAGTGATAAAATACTTTGCCTAGAAAAAGGGAGGTCAGCACTGTGTCTGTCCAGTATTGCATCTGCCAGTGCAAGCCAGTTCGCCAGCATCACCTGGAAGCCCCACAGCAATCTTCCTCCATTATCTTGGGAAGGAAAATCTGTCCCACCTTCACTTATTTGGTCACTTGTTCCCAAAGAGGGAAGTTAAAACTGTTAACTTCCAAAGAGGAAGTTAAAACTGACCTGAAAATAGCCATGTCTTTTTTTGTGTGTGTGTGCAGAGAAAAGCTACCTCCTTTTTAGAATCCATTAGAGTTCATTGGTTTTTCATACCTTAGAGCAATGTGTTTCACATGCTAATTATGAGTTGTGTAAATAATGTTCTAAACATTCCCTTTCTTAATTTAAGATCCATTGGTTTTTAAATCGTCAGGATTAAAAGGTATCCAAGGCTTTGCTTCATTTTATTGTTCAGAGCCTTGTATTTGTCTATAATATCATGTCTTATGTTATTATATTCCTCCAAATTACATATCAGACTTCCCAGTCTCTTTTCATGCTGACACCATACTTTGAATATGTTGTGCATTTCTGAAACTCATTCAGGTTTCTTCTCTATGCTTTTGTGATATAAATGAAAAAGAATTGAAACATCATCCTGTAGGGAAAATACACTATAAGTCAATTGGTGACAATGATTTTTAGTATTTCCTGATCCATTTTCTATTAATGCCATTTTTGTTTGTTAGTTCAGCATTTGCTCAGCTTAGCCCACAAGACAGTCTTTGATCATCCTGTACAAAGGAATGATGTCACAAGAAGATATAAAATAACAAGCCTGGACAAGATGTTTAGCTGTGTGGATGGATAAAAAGGGTGTATTGGAAATCGTGTGAAGAGAGATTGCACAACAAGCTGGTGTGTGAATTCCATAATGTTAAAGGAGAGGATTGGAGTGTATCAAATGAACTGGCATGGGATTTGTAAATAGGGTGCTCAGGGAGCTGGTAACCACAAGGAAAATGCTGCAATAGCTGGAAATGCAAAGGAAACAATTGTTTGAAGTGGAAGAAAATATTATTATTCGAGAGAAGCCAAACAATTGTGAAGGACTAAGGAACAGAATTAAGGAGATCAGGAATTGGGATGGAGCACAGCTGGAAGTGGAGAGGAAGGTGAAAAGTTGTTACATTTGAGGTAAAAGAGAAATTAAAGATAGAAAGGCTGTGGGGAAGAAGAAAACCAGACATTCTGGTATCATATTCATGGAAGAAATATTCTCCTACAAGAGGGGAAAATTAAAATAATGAAGGAAACTAAAGGTGACTTAAACATGGAGAAAACTGAACTAGAATGATAGTTTGGTATTTATTAGAGTGGAAGAAGAGTAAAACTGAGGAAGAGGAGAATAAAGTCTGAGGAAATGTCATCAGAAGGAGGTACTGGGGGAATGCCTAGCCTGGGGATGGTGGGGAGGGATGTGAGTATGAGAGAGAGAAAAAGGATCTGGCATAAAGGAAATGGAAGCTTTAAGAGAATCAAGGACCAAATCAAGGAAGAAAAGGGAGAGCACAGTGAGTAAAGAAGTACAGAATCAGCATATATATAAATACTGTATTTCAGTGACTTCACTGAAATTCAGGATGCTCTCTGAAATAGTTAGCAAACCTTGTGTAAGAGATAACAACATGCCCATAGCTTTTCCATGTTTTCCAGTTGCATCTGTTGCTGTAATAAGCGACTGTTCCAGCCTTCAAATCTTGTTTGTTGTGTGACCTTGGACACAGCAACAGCACTGCTAGAATAGCTGTGGAATTTTGGCAACACTGAATCTGTGCTGAGAATTTAAAGCAAGACTTCACCTGGGACCAAGTGCTCTCATCTCTATCAACAGAGCCTTTGACTCAAGGTTAGGCATTCTCTTCTTTCAGCAGGAAATCAGTAGCACTACAAGCTGTGGCTGTGCATAACTAGGAAGTTTTAAGAAACGTTCCACAATTCCCCAGCTCCCTTGGCAGTGGACTGCTGAGACTCTAAGAGTCTGCAAAGCAGGAAACTGCCAAGGACAGAGGCTGCTGGGGAGTCAGCAAGATGCCATCGGGGTTTTTTTGCGTCAGAGCTTTGGAAAATCCCAATGGTTGTTCCTGATGCCAAGCAGGGCACACCCTGCCAGGAGTGCAACTACTGTGGGATAGGGAATATCTCTCCCAGAAGCAGTAGTTTCCAGCCACAGCTCTGTCATACCAGTGGTCTCTTTTCTCCTAGGCACTTCCTGCAGCTCTATTGTACATCTCCATCCCATTCCTTATTCTGTTTTCTTGCAGCAGGGGCAATCAGACAGGAACTTACAGACTTAGAAGGGCTGTAACTAGATAGTTAGGAGGTCACTGTGTAGTTCCATACTGGAAAATTGTGCCTACTGCTGACTCTGAAAGAGAATTCTTTGGAATATATGGGTGCCAAGAAACAGGTCCTGCTCACAGTATACAGGGCTATGAACACTGTGTCATGGTTTGGGGGAGGTTTTCTCCCCAGTCACTGGCATAGAATTAACCTGAACTACCCAAACCTGTTCTGCAGAACCCAGCACTGTACATTGGAGCTGCCTCTGCAGCTCATCTTTACTCACAGCCACACAACTTTGCTCAGTTTCAAATCAGACTGAAGACATTTCTGGCCACCAGTGACCTGGCATCTTACTTAGCTATGAGCACATCCTGTGCTTGCTTTGTGTTCCTCCAGGAAGAAAGCATTTGGTCAGTGTGGAATGCATGACTATGGCTAAAATAGAATATAAGCCATTTAGCTCCCACACTAGACTCAATCTATTAGTCTGGAGTAAGAGTGAAAAAGATTTGGGGAGAGATCTGAAACACAATAATCAAACAAAGGCACTTCCTGAGGATTATTTCCAAGGCAAGAGATCAGCCTGTACTTTCCTTTTAGAGAGTTAAGTGAGTCTCATTGCCTTGTTTGTTTCTTTTGGGCAAATGAAACTTCTCTAACAAGAAGGCAAGTGCTTCCCATTGTAAGAGAATGGAGGCAGCTCTCTTAGAACCATGAGACAGGTTCAAAGATTAAGCTTACTATTTTGGACAGGATTTACTTTTGAAAGTCTGAAGCCACTTGTAATTGTGAAAGGGAAGGGGCATAGGTAGGTCACATATTATGGCTTTGATAGTATCCATTTTGTGTCCCTGAAAACATAATAATTTCATAGCAAGAGTATCCATAACACTATCAGCTTACCTTTAACACTTTTATTTAAACATTTTCCCCCCTAAAACTTAGTGTCTGTAATGAATAGAATTAATTTTTTACAGTTGGGCAAACTGGCAAGATGGGTGCCATGATTTGGCACTGTAAGTAGTGTGTCAGTCCCATCCCACTACATAACTGTCAGACCTCTTGTCCTATAAAAATGTTTACCTTTGGATTTTTTTTTTTTTTTAGCAAATAACTTTATAAATGATAGTGCAGTAGTTTATACTTTGTATTTAGCAGCATAATTATATGCATGACCCAGTGGCTACACACAAAAATAACTGGTCACTGGTACCAGATACCTTACCATTTTTAAATTGCTGCTGTTGGTAACAACAATAACAACATTGATTATTGCAATTGATTCTGGCTTTTTTCTTTCCATTCAGTGTAAAATACTTTCTGAGAAGCCTTGAAATCTTAAGAGCTTTAAGCCTTGCAGATTCTGTTCTGTATTTGAAATTGGGTTTCTAAGCCTCACAGGTAAAGAGAAATACTCATTTTCCTGGCTCTCTCTCTGTTCAGGTTGCTCATGTACAGCACTGCATGTGTCACTGTACACAAATGTTTAGGACATTTCCTGTAATTTCATACTCAGGGCTAGTTCTGAGAAACGAACTTGTTTCAACAGTTATTTCTTCTTTGTGCACTGTGAAATAAGAAGTTATTGGTGTAACAGCAGAAATTGAAACTGTGCCAAGTCCCTTCCTTTGGGCAAAAGGGGAAAAAAGTATTGCCTCAAAAAGACAAGCCACTTCAAGCCTGCCGTGTCCTCACTTCCCTAAATAGTTCTCTTTCCTTTGATATCCTTCTGTAAGCACACACTTGTATGTTTTCTTGAAATTTTAAACAATCAGCTGTGAGCAGCTACTCATGTAAAATGAACATAGTAAAGCTAAATGTGAGACTGTATAGAAGGGGAAAGTGATTTTATTTTAAACAAAACTGATTTCAGTCAGTCATGCTTATTCTCCTGAAGATTTCATCCAGCCAATCTTTCATACTTGTTTTTCATACCTGCATTTTAACAAGGACTAAGATGTGTATGTCTGGCTAGTCCAACCAGGACTACTTGTGGTGCAGCTGAGGACAAAGGATGCCAGTTTGGGAGTCATCAGGTTTCCTGGGTTCTTTTTGCTGGGTGACCACATGCTGATTTTGGAATTGCCTTTTGTGCCCTTCAGGAACCCCGGTCTGTGAGTCATTGAGCAATGTTATTGATTGGCTCCTTGTCCTTTTGTCTCCTGTTCTGTGAAAAGTCTGTCTTTAGATTTATTTCTAGACAAGAGAAGTACAGTGTCTCAAACAGATGACAAGCTATAGAGGATCTTGGGCTAAGGACTGTACCTCTCACAGTGAAGTTACACATGAGGGACTTCTGTGCTGGTCATTCTGACAGAGCAGCACCCATCCCAGTGGAAGGCCACCAGTGTAAACTAGCTCACTCACCTGTTAAAGCATGAACAGTACTTGGGGTTTCCTGGTGGCTTTTTAGTCATGAAACTCAGTGCTATGAACACTTTTGGAAGGAGGACAGTGAGATGAAACCTCAGGAATGACTGTAAATACATTAATGCTTTTTTGTATACTATTGCTCCATTGAGTGTTACCCAATAATAACAGCAGTGCTGTACTGGCTTTTGTAAGAGGAGTTTCTGAGTTCAGGTTCCAGTAGCTTTGTTTGAGAGGGTCTGCACTGTTCCTTCAGCTACAGATGTGCCTGTGGTTGAATAATGGCCTGCAGTTCCTGGAAGCTCATTAAATGTCATCCACATTGCAGGCAGTCAAAGACTGAGAGTGCTGGAGGTTTGGCATGCTTATATGAGGGTTTGAGAGAGAATATCCAATGGCAGAATAACACTGAAACAGAATAAAACCAGTATTTTATGGAAGATGTTGCAGGTGAGTGTAAGATGATGATCCTACCTGTCTAAAAGTCAAAAGTGCTATATTTTATTTTTCCAAAATTTTAACCCTCTAGTGAGTGAGCATGATGGTGAGTGATGTTTACCTTCAAGGGAAAAAAATCAAAACAGGAAGAACCCCACCACCATGCTAAAGAAAAAAAAGCACATACATAACAGCATCTCAATTAAATTAAATGTAAAGCTTATCTGTTTCTCACAGGGATGCAGCCAATCAGAGTAAATGTTAAAAGACAACAGACAAAAGATCTGTGAACATGTTTAGCACAGCCCTGTATCAGCTGAATCTCCTACACAAGGAAGTGGTCCTCCTTAATTCTGATAACTACTGAGGATAATTGTTTATTATTTCTGCCTCCCATTTACACCCTGCCACTATTGTTACTTGTTGTTTATATTGGCTTTGCTTCAGACAATTCTGTTTTTAATCTTACCTGCATTTGTCAAACCATGATGAAAGATGCCATGCTTGGTTTCTAGATTGTTATGGCTGGAGTCGAAGACACCGAACAAACATAATCAAACTAAAGTCATCCAATCAAATAGATCTGATGGAAAGCTGCTTCCATCTCCAAACAAGAGAAACCAAATTTCTTCTGGTGATTAGGAGAGAATCTCATTAGCATGTATTGCCAAGTCTGTATATTATAACACAGAGTATGATACATACACATATATTTGTGTGTGATGAGGCATTATCCTTTAAAAGCTACAAGGCACCAAATTATTATCCCAGGCAGATGGTTGTCAAGTGACCAAGGCTACAGAAGAGGAAGTGGGAGAACTGTCCAAATTATAAACCTCAGAGATCAGTTTAGGTAAGGCTCAATTATTGCTACCCCAGGAATTGTAACTGGGGAAATGGGAAAACACATTGCTAGAAGAAAGAATAAAGCTTTTTGTCAAATAAACATTGTTTATCCCCAACTCCAATTTAAAGCAGTTTTAGGAGAATTTAAATTTGCAAAGCAGTGCAAGGTAACTTTGCCAGTATCAGCAGACTGCAAGGAAAATTACAAGGATTGGAATGGAGTTGGAACTTGGCCTTGAAGATCCCAGATTCACTGGGCTACCTGTGCCGATGTTTCACCATCCTCTCAGTAAAGAATTTCTTCCTAATATCGAAACTAAACCTATTCTCTTTCTCTTTAAAACCATCCTCCCTTGTGCTATCACTACATGTTCTTATAAACAGTCTCTTTCCATCTTTCTTTAAGGCTCTCTTCAGGGATTAGCCCATCAACATGCCTGCACTCTACCGCCAAGAGCTACAGGCTCGTATCTGTCGATCTTCGCAAGCATCTTCCCAAGGCTCAAGCAGGCAGGAGAACGTGAAAACACCTCGCACAAAGGAGTTTTAACTTAAAACTCAAACCTTCGATCGCCGCCCACGCTCATCCAGCCCCGCTCCAAAGGCCCCGGCTCGGGGCTGTCCCTGTCCCCAGGTCCCGGCTCGGGGCTGTCCCTGTCCCCAGGTCCCGGCTCGGGGCTGTCCCAGACCCCGGCTCGGGGCTGTTCCAGATCCCGGCTCGGGGCTGTCCCCGACCCCAGATCCCGGCTCGGGGCTGTCCCTGACCCCAAATTCCGGCTCGGGGCTGTCCCTGTCCCCAGATCCCGGCTCGGGGCTGTCCC
>WEIU01006213.1:16803-28487 GCA_013389925.1 Aegithalos caudatus | reverse complement strand
CCCGAGTCACAAAATCAGCGACAAAATCAGTGACAAAATCAGTCACAAAATCACAGCCGCAGAATCGCAGAATCACAGAATGAACTAGGATGGAAAACACCTTTTGAGATCATCAAGTCCAACCTATGACCTTACACCTCCTCATCAACTAAAGCACGGCACTGAGTGCCACGTCCAGTCTTCTTTTAAACACATCCAGGGTCGGTGACCCCACCACCTCTCTGCTCAGATATTCCATTGCCCAATCACTCTTTCGGTACAGAATTTCTTTCTAACATCTAACCTACACCTCCCCTGGCTCAGCTCAAGGCTGTGCCCTCCCGTTCTGTCAGCTGTTGCTGGGAGCAGGGGCCGGCCCCACGACTGCCCCGTGCCCGGTGTCCGCGCTGCTCCGAGCGGGCTGACCCAGCCGCATCGCGCCCTCGGCTGCGGCAGAGAGAGCCACAGCATCCCCGAAACGCTGCTCCACAACGAGCCGGCCACCCACGGGTCCTGGCCCAGCCCCTCACCCCAATAACTGGCCATGCTCACCACCAAAAACATTTAGATACAGGGAGATGCATGGGGCTGTGCTCCCACTCCTCTTTCTTCCCCTCTTCTTGACTCTTCTCAACTGCTTATAATGTAAATTCCCTTATGGATTTCCAAGCAAAAGCAATTAATGTAGTATTAATAGGAATGGAAGAAGAAACTGGCTCTTATGCATTGCTCTGCACAAGGAGGACACACAGAAACTTTGGGGCAGTCTTTGTTGGCCCTCACACTAGATTAATTCATATTTACAATGCTTTGCTGCATTTGAATGGAGCTTTTTGTGATTTATGTCTAATATATATTCAGAAATGTATCCCTGACCTGCCAGTAAAGACAGGAATTGAATTAAAATAGGCTGTGGCTTGGTTCCTGGTATTTATTTATTGTTCTCACAGTAAACAGCAAACTATGTTGTTTTCAATGCTTAATAAACTCCCTTTTTGTTAAGAGAGTGTGTATGTATAAGGAGAGCCTTCCACTGTGCCCGTGCTGAGAAATCCCCACAGCTCAGGTAGGTGGATGTGCAGGATACCAGTGCAGGAAACTGAATTTTAATCTGACATATCAAAGCTCAAAGAAATCATGTGCTTTGTGCAAGGATACTCCTTCTGAATATCACTGGATATTGACAAAGCTTTGAAGATATCCAGTCATCATTTGTAATGAAATTAGAGGTGAATTTTGAGGGCCCATATGCCCACCTGTTCTCTATGAGGTGTTACCATGAATAGGGTGAGCTTTTTTAAGTGTATATTTGACTTACGTGTGTGTGGCTGCCTTGTGCATTCCAGTAGGAGGCCCAGTTTATTCAGGATTTTCTGTGTGCTGCTGCACCATACCAGAACCTGTTTGCTTCTAGCCTGTGTCTTTTCTGCCACCTTGACTGAGATTTGCTACAACACTTGATATTAAACTGTGACTTACATGGGCAAAACACATCCGGACTGAGAATCGGCAATTATTTCAAATGCTTTGTACTTGCTTGTCTTCATAGAATTAAATTATTGCAGGAGGTATTTGATGTGGATGGAGGAAGATCACGCCTTAGGAAGCTCCTCTTTCCCACCACAGCCTAGGACTGATGTTCCATGGGGACCTCACTAGAGAGGGGACGCTCCGGGTGTGTGTGATGTCCCACAAGTGAGCACTAGGGGATGCTACATTCCTGCACAATTTCGCATCTGCAGGTTGGAAAACACCAATTTTCTGGCCTTATTACTATTCTTNCAACACAAAAAAAAAAAAAAAAAAAAAAAAAAAAAAAAAAAAAAAAAAAAAAAATTATATATATGTAGGGAAAGGAAGCTTTTGGTCATTCTATGCAACAAAGGTATTTTATTGGTAAGTAGTCAAGTGAGCAGAAATAAATATTTTTTTTAATTCATTGCTAATTGTTTCTCCTGTTATGTATAAGTGTCCTTTTCATATGTATATAAAGAGGTTTATTTTAAAATATCTATCATATAGAAACATCCATGAGAAGACCATGATCCCAGTTAAATAAATTGCATGCAGAAGTAGGTGGAGAACATAAGATACACTTTACACAAATCTACTGAGATCTTTAGTCCAGGGCTCAAACTGTAGAAAATGCCCTTTAAGAACAAACACAGAATAATTTGTAGGTCTGAAATTTGTTAAAGAACAAAGCTGGCCATCCTCCACTAGAACTTGTTTTTCCTTTAAATTATTCAACAATCAAAATACTTCAAAAAACATTGTTTTCAAGTGCTTATAAAAACTGTACAAAATATGAATATTTAGATGTTTGACAATTATGCAAACTTTCATAACCTGTTAAAATGAAAACCAAAAAAATTTAAAACAAATATAGGTAACATTTTTCAATTAAAAGAACAAGCTTGGAACAAACAGGAATGATAAGCTTACTTTTCAAAGACTTTCTATTTAGAAATTGCATTTGCTTTACAAATGTTTGCAAATAGAAGCAATATTAAAGAGAATTTTTAATTTTTATACATGAGTTACAGAGGACCAGTTTTTAATATGTTAAATTATACAGGCAGCAGCATTTGAAGTTTCTGCTGAGAGCCCTACCTTAGGACATGCTGCTCTGTCCTTAAGACTGTGCAGCATTTGCTTGTTAGACAACCCTTTATTGGGTTTTGGGCCATCAGAAAAAAAGGAAATTTTGGGGGTATTATTTGAAATGCTGGTGGTATTCTATGCTATCTATCCAGATCTAAGTTGTGAACAAATGCATATGCATGCAAATAACTCCAAGTGTCTGTGCTCTTTGTGTGGTTGAAATGCTGCATACAGGTTCATTTTTGACTGCCCTCAGCTGTGATATCTGTACACTCTAATGTCATATGAGGATATTGCGGCCTTTAATAACAAAACTTGTAGACTAGTGACATATTTGAGACTTATTCTACATGTACATAATTAACAACACTTGGATTTATTGTTAGGGGCAAGTAGGTTAAATAGAGCATGATTTGTTCTGCTCTTTCAGAATTACTTTCATGTGGGCGTGCATTTCTTTACAGTAAGCAAAATGAAACAACAGTTGAAAACAACTTTACAGTGGCTTTAGCTCAGGAATGTCCTCATTTTTATCACCTGATAAGGGGAACTCAGTAAACATTGGCTGTAAGTCCAGCAATGCAAGAACATAACAACCTGTAAAGGTGGTAGGATGAATTCAATAGTTCATGTACATGCTAATTAATGTGAGTGACATGTGCTAATTACAGGCAAGGCTTTCACCTGGCTTCAGAAGGCAAAACCACAGCTGGAAAATGTGTTGCTTCTTTACAGGGACGTGATTCTATTTCAAAGGCTTTTTTCATTCTTGAAGAGACAAGAAGTCAGATCTACAGTGTCATTAAGACACGAAGAAAACCTAGTTAATACCACAAAAGTGATGAAAAGATGGATTCAGTGCTTGATCACGTAGTTTCACAGAAACTTCTCATGGTGGTAGTGATTGTTTCAATTACCTGGAGCTGCTCACGCCTGCTCCCAGTCCTGCCATGACTGCAGTTACTGCAGCACTGGTGTGAACTGGTGTGAACTGGAGCCTTTCCCGGCTGAAGCCAACACAATAAATCTTTGATTCACTGTTCTCAGTGTCACAGTACAGACAGCTCTGCTAAAGGTGCAGCTGAGTGCTGTGGCTGGAAGGAAGGGTGAGATGCTTAAGCCAGTAAGTCTGACCGAAAAAGAAAAGAAACTTGTGGTGGAAAAAGAAAGGACTTTTTGCTGGTGAGAGGTAAACCACAAAACTGAGATGAAATAGCAATTGGAACAGCACACAGAGAGGAGAAAGGTGTGAATGTGCAGAGCCTTGAACCCAAAGCCAACCTGTGAATTTAGTGTGTGGAGGAACATGAAGGAGGTTAAAAGTGAAAGTGATATAGTCTGAATCTGCAGTGGGTTGTGCAGGAAAAATTAATGTAATAACTTTATCTTTGTAATTCTGTCACTTGACATCTTTGGTGTGAGCTTTAGCTTCTGGGATATGATCAGATTTAATTATAAATATAAAACTAAAACAACAGCAATAACAAACCACAACATGAAAGAAGTCATGACATCTGATTATTGCTAACCAACTGATTCCTGAATGTGAAAAAAAATGAAAATGAAATCATGGTAATAGGATTGGAGTTTGGCATTATGCAGTCCTGAATAATTCCTCCCTAACAGCAGTGACTTCCTTTTGTTTCCTTTAGAATTACCCTATGCCAGAGTGAGTGCTACATACAAGATGTCTCACACTTGGCCATTAGAATCACTTGGTGAAGTACAAACTTCTTTCAAGATTCTGTACTTGGGCTTCATGCAGGGTATTTACATTTCCATGGCCACAGAGCTTGCCTGTGCAGAGTTGGACTCATCACAGAGCAGGGCTGATAAATCCACTTGTTCACCTGCATGGTGGGTGTGCTTCAGGCCTGATGTGCACCATGCCTGCATGTGTCTCACAGCTGCTTTCTGGGTTACTAGAAAAGTATTTGTCTGCATATAAAGTATGAAAGCAATCCTATCTGTTAGGCCTTTAATATAGAACATAAAAATTTAGATACATAATAATGAAAATTCCATTTTATACACAATATCCAACAGCCCAGCTGTTTAGTTATGGAGAGACTGGTTCAAAGTGGGGATGAAAGTGATGAAATTGGCTTATGCCTAAAGATAACACAGGCTGTAGCACTTCTTTTAAAAAGCTACTGCTGTTAAAGGGCTCAAAGATGCTTCTTTTTTCCCCCAGTATTTTTGGCAGATGATTGAACATGAATGGAGATTTCCCTTGGAAAGAAATGTACATGAAGCAATTGCACAGCACACTAAAAATGGCCATCAAGAGACACTTTCATAATGCACCAGATACTCTGTGTGTGTTAAAACTGAGCCAGGTTTTAATCTGCAGACAATGAATGACCATTTTAAATCCAGTACAAGTAATGTCAACCCAAAGTACTGAAAGCTGCTCTTCAGAAGGGCCAATGCACACAAAGCCTTTTAAGCTCATGGGCAAACCAGGGGCCTGCTGTGTATAGATACTCTCCTGTAGCTTCTAATAATTAATGAAATTACCAGCCTTCTTTGACAGATCACTAATTTTACAATCCAGTCTACTTTTAAAAATGGAGGAACTTTTTCTATGGACATTTATTGTTGGATTGTGTACTGGACAGTGCTCTACTGGTTTTCAAGCAGTTACTGATACTTTGTCAGATTCATTATAAAGAGGAAAAAGTTGAAGAGTTGTTTTTTTTCCAAGACATGGAATGACAATATTTTATGTTCTTACTCTAGAAATCAGGGTTATCAGCCAATGACTTGGAAATCCCAGATGGAACTACACACTCTTAATTTTCTTTCCCCTGTTTTTATCTATTTATTTATTATACTTGAAAATATGACACTTCCCCTTTTGTGTATCTGTTCAAAATGCCCCATCTTTTGTCCATCACTAAATGTTCCATCTCTGTCAGTGAGGATTCACCCACTGCAGGGAGGGGTAAATATCAACCCCTGCTTCTGTCATACAGGCAGACTTTTTCCTTACTGGTATTTGCTTAATTTGAAGACTCTGGTATATATTATGTGGTATAGTCCCTTATAACTCTGTGATGGCTGGTGTGTGCACTTTCTGGAGATGCTACACAGTGGGCAGAGTTCTTTGCAAAGACCTCTATAATGGGTTGCACTTTTAACATTACTGTCTTTTAATTTCCTTTTGACTGAATTTGCTTTCCATTTTTCCTTTTGTTTCTCTGTNCCCCCCCTCGCCTTATAGCCCTGTTTTCCCTTAATATCTCCAAAGAACTGAAAAGGACAAATACAAGCTAATCTGATCTCCACCCTCTTTTCTGCTTTAACAAAGCTTTTAGCTTCCCCTCTCATCCTCTTTTTTTGTTTGTTTCATTTTCTTTACCTTTCCTTCCCTCCTACCATGAAAAAGAAAATCACTATGTAAAATCACTACGTAAAAGAAATGGTCAAGCCACAGCAGGACCATGCAATCATGGAGACTTTAGACAAAAATCTGCATTTTCCAGATGCACCTGTGTATTATACCAGGCTTGTACCTCCTGCTGCAAAATAAGCATGTGGACAAGAGAATAAAGAGAAATATATTTCAAGCTTCCCCTTTGATTCCTGACAGAATTCTTTTGTCTTTTTGAGCAGAGTAGCCGAGTGGCTGAATATACACGCTATATGTGTCTGATGTGTTTTCCACGGTTTTGTTCCTGCTAATGACAGCAGGTTTATAAATTTTTCTTTTGCATTTGGGCCACGGCTTCCTTGAATCAAGAGGAGAGGGGCCTTAGGCCTTTCCTAGGGCTGCTGTTGCCTCTCTCTCCAGTGTGTGTTCATTCTGTCTGATAGGCCCAAGTGTGTCAGCTTGGCAGCGTTCCCAGCCACCATCAGCATTACAACATTCCCGGAGTCGGGGCTGGGTTAGCACAAAGCATTGACAAATTCTGTGTATTTAGTTTTGTTCTCATGCTGTTCTTCATAGGGATTAGGATTTTTTTTTTTTTCTAAGAGAATAATATTAGAGTAGAGCAGCCACACAATGAGCATAAATGTTAATGACTGACAATCCTCACATTTACTGCTTAGAGGAATCAAAATTTGGATGTTTGTGTGTCGGGGGTGATATCTCTGAGCAACATAGGCCTTTAGGTGTTCAATTAAAAAGAAATCTATCTTGAATGGTTTGAACTTTGAAACTGATGCAAGTATTCACTGAATGTCATGAATTTCCAGGGTGTTCCTGCTGCTGCAGTGGGCTGTATGATTCCCTTTATAGCAGCACTCTCCCCAGTTTCTGCTGCATTCTTAGAACAAACGGTCAGTGTATCCATCAGCCTTCCTGCCCCCTGCCCTGAAAAACATTACCAAATCTAAAAAAGAGAAATAGCTTCCAGCAGGGACTCTAGAATTCCTTATGAGATGATAATTTATACTCTGGGCTGTTAATCCTCTGTTGCAGCCTGAAATGCAGAGACACAGAAGTGTGAGCACAGCAATGAGCTGCTGTGGCAGTTCCCTGTGACAATGCTATCTCAAGGAATAATCTGCATGCAGTATGGGACAATGCAGAGCAGGATGACTAATTTTACTGAGTGGCACAGTTATGAGTCACATCGCTCTCAGGCAGAGAGGTTTGTGTGGTAAAGTAGTTATATCGTGAGAGGTGCTGTATGGAGGTAAGGGAGGGCACTAGGTTTTTTTGTGGTGATTGTTTCTGGGATTATTAGCACTCGACTAAACGTGACGTGCATATTCTGTTTGCGATTGTCATAGATTTACGGAAGAGGGCTTTTTATAGTTGGTTTTGCACAATCTGAGATCCTGCATGTTCTACTGGAAGAATGTTTATTTTTCTTTGGTTATTCCATCTCATTATTTAATAGTTATTGTTTCAATGTTAAGCGTCTCCCTCTATACTTCCCTTGTGGTTGGTTTTTTTTGCTTTTGTTTAATGAATAAGTTGTTATTCAATATGCTTCAGAATCACCCTTTCACCTGCAATTTCCATTGCAATCTTCATGGCTACAGGATGATAATACAGAGCTATATTACACAGATGCAAAATTTTGAACAATAATATAAAGGCTTGTTGGAGGCTCTCTAAAAATTTAACCTTTAAGATCTTCATCTGGAGTTAAGACTTCCTTCTTGGCATAACGATAAATCCTCCCACTTCCACTGCATTAGGGAAAAGAACAGAATCACATTTTTTAATCAAAAGCTTGGGAACTGGCCCAAGATCAAACCGGTTGCTTAGACGCCGTTTTCTCATTTTGTTTAATTTGGAGCACTTTAGCAGGAGATACAAAAGGTAAACCAAAACCATCTGAAAAGCTACATGAATGTTTTCGTGGGGGCAGCCCGGTAACTTGCCACGTAGGGAGAAATCTGTGTTTTCAGGGCCTGTGTTGCATCTCAAAAAGCACCAAGTCCTAGAGGGTTAACGGACAGGAAACTGCAGTTACGGCCGCTCCTGAGGAAGTCAGATTTTGTGTAACAGCCCCGAGCAGGCCGAAAGGTGGGGGCCGGGGGGGATTGCAGATCTCAAGGTCTGGGGTGACAAGGGTTATTTTTAGTTTTGCTCTGCAGCGTTTTAAACACGGGGAGGGCCTGCACCGGGTGGTAGCAACGCTCTGTGATAAAGCAGTTTGCACTCTGGAATACTTCTTGGGGAAAGGAGACGTCAGTGTTCACGTTTAACGCTCCTTTTTTGCTATTAGGACTAAGCATATCGTGATATCTAAAGAAATCACACTGCGGGTACACGGTTGCTCTGCTGCACGTTCATATATTTAAATCCTGGAGCAGGGGAACCCTTCTCTGAATCCTGAGTTATTCATTTCAGTCTCTCCTGTGCACATTCACTTTCAGTAAGTTTTGCTCTCTGCCTGCGGCCTCGCTCTCCCGGCCAGCAGAGCACCAGCAGAGCGAATTTCGCTTTCCGTGCAAACAAAAGAACAGCCCTCGCGACCTGGGCGAACTCTGCCTCCTTCGGCTTCAGAACACCCAGAAGCCTTCAACTAAACGGCAGGCTGGGGCACATTTCTCGGGGCGGGCGGAGTGCGGGCGCTTCCCCGAGGCGGGCAGAGCGTGGCTGCGGCCGGGGCAGCGCAGGGCCGGGCGGCGGGAGCGGAGCCGGGCCTAGCGCGCCGGCCTGCTCCGAGCCCGGGATGGCTCCTGCTCCCGGAGCCGCACAAAGATAATCGCTCAGGAAGTGTCTCAGCCAATCCCCTGGCGCTTTACATGCGGATTTGCCGGGGCAGCCAATCCGGGGGCGGCTTTCATGGGGAAGACAGATCATCAAGCCCAAGTGCCAAGCCCTCCCTGCCCGAGTACTGAGAGCCTGTCCTCCATGTTTTATAAGTATTGACATAACACTGTGTTAACAATGCATCCACAGAGGTAAGCCTTGCTTTTTACATTGCTTTTTCTCTAAGACCTATGAGTTGTGGGTTGAGAGTGTGATTCTCTGTGATTTCTCGTGCAAAACTCACACCACAGCACTTATATTAAGTTGGAACTGTTTAAATTTGCTTTCTTGGGTCACATGGTTAGTAGCCATTAGCCACAGCTTTATTTTACAGTCTGGCAAAGCCTTGGCATGCCTACTTCTTCACAGGAGGATGGTGTTTTTAGAGTTTATCAAGATCCTGGTATTCCAAAGGAGGTTTGTGTCTCTGAGCAGTTTGCCAGCACTATTGTCTGTTGTGTCACATGCCTGCTGGAGAGAAAATGGAAGCTAGGGAGCAGATGCATTTAACTGCCCTACAGGGAGTCAAGCAGGGATAATGGCAGACAGAGGAACAGGCAAGTTTACCTTTCTAAACAGTGAATGGAACAGCTAAGATAAGTTATCTCTGAGAAAATATGGGATTTTTAAAAACCTAGGCATCAGCAAAAAGTGCTAATGGCAGATTGTAGATATTGGGCCTAGGTGGTGGTGTGCTGTTGCATCATGTTTTTTATGCAGCTTATCTTAACTTAAAATGATTATTGAACCTTTTTTCTTGCAGGAGTAATTAATACAACGCTTTTCTCTTGCTGGGGGACAATGTATGGTTAATATTTTGTTCCTTTAAAGGGGAGTTTTTATGCTGCAGATTTTGGAAATGGAGTGCTGCTCAGTAAAACGCAGCAGTGCATCTGTTTACAAATCTGATGCTTTATGGAAAATGTTTTTGAACTGTTAGCTTTCTTGTTTTGCATAGTTCAAATAAACTAATGTAACTTTTATCTGTGCCTTTTTGTTTTACATTGTGTCAGCCACAGTTCTGTGTTGTGGAGTCCAGAAGATATAAAATCATGTGTGGTTCATGACAGTAGTACATGTTGTTCGTTCTTGGTTTTTTTTTTCTCCCTTTCATTTTTTTTAACTTTTGGTTTAATGCTACGTAATTATTTCAAGAAATTCCTTTTTGATCAATTCCCAAATCTGCCAGCCTGTTGTATCTTCTTAACTGGAAAAATGAGATGGGTGCTTGAACAGTTGGTAAGTAAGCAGCATGCTACTCTCTGAACATTTTTAATAGTTTTCCAAAGATTTTGTTTTTACTGGGTCAGTTAGTGCAGTAGATGAAGTGATGTTAGTGGTTAGTCATATTTTTATATCAGATTTGCTTAGTGTCCATTTTAAGGGACGTGTACATGTAAACTGCTCTATTTGAATGCACTGTTTTTCTGATAATTTGTCTCTAAATTTTGAAGCTTTTACTTCCTGTTTACCTTAGGCCAGTGAAAAATATTCTGCTTGCTGTTTGTTCATAGATCACTAATTACCATGTTTGCAGGGTAAAACGCGTTTTCACTGTTCCTTGGGCTTTTCGGGTGTGATGAAAGTGCTAGTGCTCAGCAATGAAGTGACCTTATGAAGTAAAGTAAATAACACTTAATGAGCATATGTTTCTGATACTATACAAAGTGTAACCTCAGACAAACTTGCTTGGTTTATAACTAATTTAGAAACATTTTGTGCTCTTCATAAAGATTTTAATTGTAGCGCCTGCATGCTTCTTTGAGCAAGCTGTTTTTCAGTGATCACCAGGGCTGTTACAAAAGCAGAGGAAGGATGCTCTTTTGTGCTTTTAATGTAATTTTTGCACTTGTTTTAACAGTCCATACACATGCATTATTTTAGGAGGAAAGAATTCTGGCTTTGCAAATGACTGTGCCTCAGCACAGTGCATGCAAACTTTCACAGACCCTTGCCATGTATTTGATAACTTTCTTTAACATAACAATTTACCTCTGATTACTCGTTTATCAGTGCGAATATCTTACTTTGAATGTCTCACTTTGGTTAAAAGCTTTCCTCTCCCCTCTCCATGTGCTCCCCCCCACCCCCCCCATCCCCTAGGATTAGATTATAAGAATGTCTAGTTCAATTTGAAACCTGAAATGCTGCTGGAGTACCACTGAATTTAATATGATAGTATTTCTGTATGCAATTTTACTGCATTTTTTCAGCATACACGAAAGTGCTGATGCAGCTAAGAAGTTATTCTGGTTTTTGTTCTTCAGTTGTTAAAAAACAAAAATGACATTTTTGGACACAATTTCCCTAGCAGCAGTTTATACATGCTAGCAGTTTACTTTCAGCCTTTAAGAGTGAACAACACAATATTTGTTTAATACGAGGAAGCAGGGGTAAGTGCTCTGCAATCAGAAAGCTTGTATTAAAATGGCTCCCACAGGTTTTGTTAAACCAGGATCTGTTTCAAATCTGCACCTCCGGACACGCTGCTGACAGTGAGGCGCGTTTGTGCGAGCTGCCCTCGTGCGTGTAACGAAACGGAGCATCGTGAGTCTGTTAAAGTTCACTATTTTCAATCACTGGGGTGTAATTCTTTTATAGTTCACAAAAAAAAAACCCCAAAAAAAAAACAACAAATGTCTGCATTGCAGCAAGATGTCTGAGGCAAGGTAGAGACAGCGGCGTTGTGCCTGGGCTCAGCCCAATGGCGCTGCTCCGCCAGCGCCGGAGCCAATTGCCGCAGCAGGCAGGTTAAAGATTGACAATTGCAGTGGCAGGGCTGAGAAAGGCCTTCTGGAAATTTCTGCCATCTTTGTTCCATCTAAGTAAAGCAAATGCAGCCAAGCTGAAGAATTTCATATATGTGTTTTGTGTATTTTTT
>WEIU01006213.1:2292-16313 GCA_013389925.1 Aegithalos caudatus | reverse complement strand
TAAATCATGGTGGAAACAGTAGCTTTTTAAAAGCTACATGCCTTTTTCATTCTTTGCAGGCAAACTGTTTTACTTGGAAGCTAAATGGTGCTAGGGAAAAGCTGAGTAATTTCTTTAAACAAATGACACTACTTAACATATTGAGAATGAAAAAAATGCAGAGTATAAACCACTCCAAATGTAACAGTCACCCCCCCTCACAGTAGGTAGGAGTATTGAAGTGTAGCAGAAAACCTACGTTGCTACTAAGGGAGCATGTAATAAAAGGAACTTTGTGCTCAAAAAGCAGAAATAGATAGATTACATTACAAATTTAGCCCTTCATATCATGTCCACAAACTTCAACTAGCTTGTCTTCCTGAGCTGTCTTCCATTTTGTGATAGTATTTTTGCTTGAGGTTTTTGTTGTTGCTTTGTTTTGTTTCTGTTTTTGTTGTTTTATTTCTCCTGTTCTGCCTTGTTTTCCAGTACATTATATTGTATCACTTTTCACCTACTGGCCCTGTGGATCCAGGAGCTGAAAAGTGCTAAATGGTGGTCAGTTTTCCACAGTGGTGGTACTACTCCAGCATAATTGGTTAAAGGGAGATAAATCTCAGTAAAAGCTTTCCTCTGTCTGAAATTCAGGTATTAATTGGAATTTCCTAAATATCTTGAAAGTTGAACAAAACCTTTGCCCATGTAAAATGCAGTAGACAGCAATTTTCAAATTTTGTTGTTTGTGGATCCCGAGTATTTTTCCCATGGGCACGTGAATCCCATTAGAGTGGCTTTAAGGCTGTTAGAGTAGGTTTGATTTACTTGGTTATTGTCTGCAAACCCCTTTGTGGTGGTACACTGGCTTGGAGGGGTCTGCAGACTGGAAACCATCACAGTAGGCCATCAAGCTTGGCCCTTTAAATTGTATTTAGGAAGTGATTTAAATACATTTGTTAATAAACATGTCTTGTATTCATGGTTAAAGGCTAATATAGCCATAGCTACATAGGAAGTGAGTTTCAGGTATTTGGTAGTTGTCTGTCATTCTCATGTTAACCCTTTATTGCCTGTTGTCAGAGCATCTGTGTTTCACACTGTGAGATTAAAACCATGCTGTAACAGGATGTTAACATTCTTAATTCAGCTGATATAAACATTTACTTTCAAGCATGATTGTTCTCAAATAATATTTTTAGCATCTGAAATCTGTAGCTATCTGGCTGCCTTGCTTGGGCCTCAGCTGTATAGTTTATAGATTTAAGATGACTGTGTAACACCAAGGATCCCCCTCCCTCCCCTGATTTTTCTCTTTTGTGCAGCTATTTTGAATGGACACTGAATAAGAGTAAGGTTTTTAAAAGAACCTAAATGTTTTATAAATGAAAAATAGTTACTCTGCTTGTTATCAGAGGTAACCAGCTTAAACATTGCTGTACATAGATAGCCGAACAAGCCTTTTGTGTATGTTAATTACTTAATACATAGTGTTATTTGCTTAATACATATGGAGCATTTTGCAGGGAATTCTGCAAAAGGAAATGTAAAATATGAGGTGCTCACACTGGAGGGTGAAGCTAAAATTGAGTGATTTCCTTAGTAACCTGTGACTTCACAAATCTCCCTGTCTTGTGCCTTTTGAGTTAAACGTTCGGATGTCAGGTGTCCTTTGGTCCTTCTTTACCATTTCTGATATTTAGATGCTGGCTCTGAATCTTGCCCTGCTGTGTAAACAGGAGCTGCTGGTATTGAACAAAGTGCTACCATTTTAGCTCCAGAGCAGGAGTGAGGCAGTGCAGTGCTGGCAGACGCCATTTTAAGAGCCCTGCATAAATAGCATAGCTACCGATGAGTAAGAGACTGTTATAGGTGAGTGCTCATACAAAGCTGCTATTTATTCAGCAATGGCATGCAAATAGTGGTTTGTTTGGTTTTAAATTTTTATTGAATGCAGGGTTTTTTTTTTTTGGAATCATTTATTTAGAGTTGCTGCTCACAGATGTGATGCATGAGAGGCAGGAATTATCTTAAAGATGAAATTCGGTTTTAGTGCTTATGGTCTTTAATCAGTTTTTTTTTGTTTTGTTTTGTGTTAATTAAAAGGAAAAATGAATTCCAGAAATATGTAGTTCTTGATCTGAAATTCATGTGTTATTCCCTAATGTAGATCTGGATTGTGTATGTGGGCATTAGCTGTTTCGAGTGGTTTTCCATATCTGTCAGTTTTTCTTGGTTAAATGTCAAGGTGCAGTAGTTCATCTGCAACTTTTAATTGCTCTTTGTAGTTACTGTGGATTAAAGCAGCTTTATATATTCTTGTATATGTGCATTTCCTCAGGTAAGTATTACTATTAGTAAAGGAATGATTTTCCTAAACAGAAAAGTCAGTATATAATTCAGGGATGTGAAATTTGAAAACCTGAATTTTATATTAAAAAACCCTCACCCTCTCTTCAGTTCGGTAGAGAACATATTTTAAAAATAGGCAGCTAAGTTATTTTTCTATTTTTATCTAAGTATCAATAAATTTTGTATGTTTGCAATCCTTATTTTTTTTTCTTTCTGTGCCCAACTCTCCCCAAAGGAATAATCTCCACCCCTTCTACCCTCATTCAGACACGCTAAACTAGTTTGTATGAAACAAATTAGCTTAACATTTTAGAAAACAAACTTCTATTGTTGTTGTTGCAAGTTTTGTCAATATGAGTAGGGAAGTTTTAAATGATTAATTGGTTTTCTGGTCATTTGACAGGGAAACTGGCAAAGCTTAAATTTCAGTTGTGTTCTTATAACGTGTTCCTCTGTGTTCATTCATCTTAATGAGGAAATAAGAGTAGCTTTCAGAATTATATAAGCTGTTTGTTGTATTCATGTAGGTACTTAATTGAGTATATTTCAGTATAATTTCTGATCTGCAGCCTCAGAGCATCCCATTCATACATGCATGACAGTAACACATGCTGGCTGAAATAGCTGCTCTGAGCCCTGCAAAAATGAATTCTCAAAATAAAACTCTCTGGAATACAGTTATTGTTTCCATGGAAAGAGATGCTTGTTTTTAGTTATTTTGCTGTTGCTCTTAATTTTCCTTTTATTTTGTTGCGGGTAATAGTAAGGTAACTGATTAAGAACCTGTTTTTCTTGAATTATTTAATTGGAAATCTTTTGCTAATATCTGCATTTGGAAGTTTGTGCTTTATAAAGCATTTTCAGATTTTTCCTTGTATTATTAGATGGTGCAAAGGTGAAAAGATGTCAGCTTTAGAAAAGTTACTGTAAACTTGCTATGAATTGCTGGTATGTATTTATAAACTTGAATCTCAAAGATGACCACTACAGTCATCACTGCCAACATGCAAACAATGTCATGTTGTGGAAGTCATTATACATTACAGCAAATAAAGCAATGGGAGATGCTTTTGAAGAGCTATGAATGTTCTTTTATGTATCTTTTATAGCTATGTCTAACACACTTTTATTTAACTGTTCCCCACCAACATTGGGATTTCTTTTTCAGAACAGTCTCTGTGGTTTTCTTATATACTTAAATGTTTGTGCCCTTAAAAGATTAATTAACTGCAGAGAATATGGAGATGCCTCTGTTCCTCTGAGGCTCAGGTTTCATAGTGTAGTAGGTAATTGCTGGATTTTGTGTGAGTGATGCACACTGTGCACATGTGTGTATAGGGAATGTGCTCCTCCATTGCTGAGGAAAGTGGAGAACCTTGGAGAAGGTGGAGAATGCAGCTTTGACTGCTCATTTATGCTTAAAATCTTTGGGAATGCTGTTTTCAGGCATCCTTTAGGTGATGTTTGCATCCCTGCCCATGGCAGCAGTTTGGAACTAGGCTCCATCTCTAAGGTCCTGTCCAGGCAAGCCATTGTATCATTCTCTGATTCTTTGTATCGAGATTTTGCAAGATACTTTGTTCACCTTCAAAGTATTTCTGAAGAGTCTTTTGTTTATGGCACTATTGTGAGAATGCTTTAAAGGGTGATGGAGGAAACTGACTCAGTTTCCTAAATTAAGCTGGTTGTGTGAGTGTGACACATCCTGAGCTGAAAACCCTGCTATGCTGTAATTGGTAGGTAGGAGTCCTGTCCTGTGACCCCTTCAGTGCTGGGTTTGGGCCAGAACATCCTCAGTCAGTCTGAAACATCTCCTGCTGCTTTGGTCAGGGAAGTGGGAGCAGTTCCTGCTATGGTGTTGCCAGATTGATCCATCACTCCCATTTCTTAGCCAGGGTTCATGCACAGCTCTCTGGATTGTAATACTGATTTGTACCAACTACTGTACCTTTCATGTACCATGTTCCCCTGAGGTGGTGTTTTCAACAAAATGAACTGTTAGATTTGGATGAGTCTGGAATATTTTGATTGCTTTAATGTAACTTAAATGTGAGCTGCTGAAAGGGTGGTGCCTTTTCCTCCCTGGGTGGTTCTCTCCCATTTTCTGCATGTCCAGCTGCACAGTGAGTTACATTCCAGAACTGTTTTGGATAAAATGGACGTGATTTCTGGAACAAGAAGCTAAGGATTGGGGAAGCCATTCCTTTTAGTAGCAGCCTATGTAAAATGAGCATAAGTGTTCAACCTGAGTCTTGTAAAGCCTTGTATGTCCTAGTCTGTGTCTGGAGCTGGACCTGTATTTTAGAAGGAGGTAATGTGCACTGCCAGATTACCCCAGTCTTACAGAATTACTGGGTATGAATACATATTTACCTGTATGCATTATTGATTATATATACATGATGTTTTAAAAATATGGGGTTTCTTACAGTTTGGCAATATTGAAATAGGATTTTCTAGAGAGGGAGGGGAAGAAAAACACTCCAGTGCAGCACTGGAAGAGAACAATGAACCCATCCCATGAGCCCATCCCTTCCCTTTGCTTAGGAGAGGAAAGGGCAAGGACAAGTGGTGCATGAAATGTTTTGGTGTCTGCAGGCCACTGCCAGCTCCTCTTTGCTGAGGCCCCTGGGAAAGGGTGTAACAAATGTGCAGGATAATTGATCTGCCCATGCATAGTAAATGTGTGAGCATTGTAGTATGGTTGGCTGTGTTGTGCATTTAATCTGCCCATGCAAAGTAAATCTGAGAAGCATTGTGTTACAGTCAACTGTGCTACACATTTTCCATAATTCTGGTCACATGGATGCCTTGCCTTGCTCCTGAAATGATCAGAATTGTCCATGAGCTGGGAAGATGATGCTGGTAGAATAGAACTTCTCATCAGTGTTGAGTGACTTTAAAGAGCTTATTTTGTGAATTATTTCTCTATCCAAATGACAAAGAATGATTTCTGGCATTCATGGAACTTCTCAGCTTTGGTCTTCCATACATTGAGTTTGGTTAATTTGTATGTAAAATTTCTGCTGACATAACTGTACTGTTTAGAACTGTGAAAGGATTTGCAACCCAGTAGTTCATGGTTGACTAAAAGTAGTTTTGTCAAATAACAAACTAAAAAATGCTTCTGCTGTTAAGTTTTACTTTGTTTAGGATTCTCTTTTAACTTATACCCTTAACAAAACTCCTGCTAATATAAACAGTTTGTCAGGCTGAAGAGTTTCTCTGGTATAAATGTGACCAAGTCCTCAGTGCTGTTTCCGAGCTCTGGTGAGATGTCTCAGGCAGATTTATATATAATGGCTAAAGCCAAGGTTTCCAGCTGCCCTCTTGGGCCTGTCCCTGGAGCTGGGGTGGTTGGATGGAACTTCAGCCCACTCCATAGCAGCAGAAATTCATAATCTGCCATATCAGTGCAAACTGGTATGAGCAACAACTTCCATTAACAGACTGAGTGTTAAATTGTCCCTGTAGAGGAGGGGATCTACAGCCCTCATGGCTGTTGTGCTCTGGTGGACACTGCAATATCTGCCTGAAGAACCCCATTTGTCCATCATTTTGAATTTGGGTTTGCTTCAACATCGTGTGTTTTCTTTTACCTTTCATCTAGGATAGTCACATCTCCAAAACAGCTCTGTACTCTGTGTTCATTCTTGTTCATTTTTCCTCTCCTTTCCATCTTCTTTCAAGTGACTTAACAAGCCAAATTGATGGAGTTGTTTTCTTGAATGGCATCACTATAGAATATCACAAGTAACATATCAGAAAGTCAAGATGTACTTTGTAATAATTTAATCCTGCCTGGAGCAAATGAAAACTGACTGTGTAGGATTGAATGGTAACAACTCTGTTCTGTTTACTCTTTATGGTTAATAATTGGTGGAATTGTATTGCCAATAAATTATAAATATTCAGTTTTCTGTTATACAGTCTATAATAGTCTAGTTCCAAAATCCTTAAAATAACTTATTTAATGGCTTTTAAAGTTACATTTTACCTTCTAATTTTGCAAGTTGTTCTGTTTTGCTAAGACTGTTACTTCAGCTAATCTGTTCACGAATGCTGATGAGCATTTAATGTTGGCAGGCATCTGTCCACATGGTTTATCTGAGATCAGAAGCTGCAAGGGACAGAATTCCTGTTTGTCTGTTACATGCAGAGTTCATACATACATTGCCATAATCTTCAGTACATGTTACAAGACTGTCTTTGGTACAAAAATGTGACTTTTGTGCTTGGTAATTTGCAGCATATGTATGTACCTGGATTGTTTCTTGCTGTGGTTTGATCAATCTATGCTCTGGCAAACAGCAAACCTTTCATTCCATCAGGAATTTCAATGTAGTTGTGTTTGACAGTGTTGGGTTGAACATAATGGATAGAAGTTAGTAATGTGATTAATACAGTCCATAAAGTGTTCTAATTCACCTTTTTGAATCCTGCAGCTTGGCTGAAGAGGAAATAAAGGCAGAGCAGGAGGTGGTGGAGGGGATGGACATCTCCACTCGATCCAAAGGTGAGTAAGAGGAATATTTCAATTAGGTTCTACAACACAATTATTTGTACACCAGGATAGTGAAGCTGTGTCATCTCCCAGGAAGCTGCTCTTGAGTGGAGACTCAAAATTCACTGTATTTTTTACAGTGACTACTGTATGTTAGGAAGTGTTTCACTTTTTCCTTGGTTTTCATTATGTATCAAATCTACACACAAATATTTCAGTGTTATTTCTGGTTTATGAATAACTAAGGTTAAATTACCAAAAAACAGAAACGTCTTGTATCACTTTATCATGGCTTCCTTTAAAGTAGTACTTCTAGATTGACAAGACAGGAGAAAGTAGTAGTAGCAGCAAAACTATTAAGGTAGTATTTCCTACTGTAATGAATTCTTTTTTTTCCCTAAGAATAAAGAATCACAGTAGCATTTCTGTTTCCACAGAAATTAGTCCCCTGAGCAGTATGTATTTCATGGACATTCATGCCTGTCCATCTCCTTTTGTACTTGCAACTGACTTTGCAGCTGAGTTTACCTGAAAGCCATTTCTCTAAAACAGCAGCAATAGTCACTGCCACCATCCCAAACTTCTGGCACATGCCCAGGTTCTCTTCACATTCCTACAGCAGGGCTCACAAGTCTGGTTAACTCTGAATGTGCAGGTGGGTTTGTCTTGAAGGGGTGGCACAAGTCACTGCATGTTTTTAATGAGGAACCTTGGGTGGATAACATGGTTATAAAACTGGATTCAGGTCTTGTTGGTACTAACAGACAGTAAATGTTTTGTTCTCATGGTATGGTTAGGTGAGGTAGTACATGTGATCTGACACCTCACAAGAGATACACTTGCTCCTTTTATCCCTTCTCCCTGTCTTTTTCTCCCTTCTCTCCTGATCTTGTCAGTCTCCACCACTCGACTGCTTTCAGTATTTACTTCTCTTTGTATTTCAGTTTTCTAAGCAGCAGAAAGTAAATGTTTTTGTTGCTTTAATGATTGCTGCTGACCGGGGTAAGCTCCCAGCTCTGCACTCCACCAGTTATTTCCTTTGTGGTGCATGTCACATCCCAGCCACTTGAACTTCCTAACCAGCTTAAAAGCTGAAACAGTTTTCTGCTGTTATACTGACCAGCTTGTTTCCAAAAGAGTTTGATAGCATAAAAACTTGATATAACAGACAGTGGGGCTTACTAGATACATTTAGCTGCCTATGAAATCTCATCTTTATTTCTGCTTAGAAACACTGGCCCACTTTCTAGTACTAATAAGAGTTCTGCATGCCTTAACTTAAACCATTACTTATGTCACTCTGATGTAACTAATGTCTAAAAGACACTTAAAAATATGATATCTGCCTATATAGATGTTTACATTTTAGTTCTGGTGCTTTAATCAGCCACAAATAGGTGTATGGGCCATACAAAACGTTTCCATTTCCTCGTGGTAGTTCCAGTGCTGCCCTCACCTAAGGATATGTTGTTTCAGTGAACTAAGCCCACAGGAGACTTTTTGCTTTTTGTCTGGTAGGGCTAAGATGAAGTTTCTTAGGACAGTGAGCTGAATGTAATATGGTTATTGAAAGGTGAATATGTCATGTCCCAACCTTCTCACACACATGATCTTGGAGCTTCCCTTGCATTGTGGGCTCTGAACAATTAGAACTGGTCAGTTCAGAGAGATTTAACCTGGCAGAAAGAGACTCATGTTTTCATATTCTTTACTGTTGTTGGAACTCCCTGAACCAGCTGATGCCAAAGCCAGTCTCACCACGGTTCTGGTTTGGGTTGACCAAGCTGGATTGTGTGGAAACCACTGCTCTATGCATAGATTTTCTTGTGCTTTAAATACCAGTGGGAGTGATGTAAATGGCATTTCTATATCACCATGGTAGAGATAAAACTTAGCAAGTGTTGAATCACTTTAATAATAAGGGAATTGGTATTTATTTAACTAGATACTGATTTGCTTTAGTGGGGTTTTAAAATTTAACATGTATGTAGATAAAACCCCTGCCAGCACCACTCCAAGGACACAAATAACAACCACCCACCCCAAGCCCTTACAGGCTTCTATTTTTTCCAGTGAAGAATGTGGGATATAAAGAACTCTTTAGATTTACCTGTAAACCATTTCTCTTTGTTGTATACCCAACCTAATCTGTAAATTAGTGATAGAACTATATAATAGTTGACAATATAGTTTCTCACAGAAAATAAAAGAATCATAAATGCCATCTTCAGGAGCTGACTACATTGCAGTCCTGGTGTAATGAATCTTTCTGGACTCCTGTTATTTGGATTGAAACAAGCTTCTCTCATAGTTCAGTGCAGTATTTCTGCAGCAGAGAACTCACAAAGCAGAATTTCAAAACTGTTATTCTGCTCTGTGCAAGGCAGAAAAAGTGCAGCAAAGCTCTCAACTTGTGGGATGGTGGCAGCAATGTCTCCACTTGTAGCAATTAGGTTGTGCAGAGTTTTGTTTTGTGTGTTTTGGAAAGGGTACAGATGAGGAAGGTGACCCTATCTAGGCAAACCTGGTGGGGAGCACAGCTCTTTGTTCTTTCTTTGGGTTTTTTGATGTGTGAGAAGCCTGTGCAGGAGATCAGACTGTGGGACTGTATAACTTCTGACTTGACCCAGAGCAGTGGATGTGCTGCAAGTCTGTAACCTGCTTGCCCAGCTATGGTTTGTACAGCTCATGGGAGGCTGTGTCTAAAGAAAGTTGTAGGGAAATAAATTTAATTGCTTTAATACCACTTAGCCTGATGCAGACCTCGTCAAGACATTCTTGTTTTGATATAAGCAGTTTAATTGCTATAATTCAGTTGCAGTTCAGTTTAAGCTAAACTAAACCATGCATTGTTTAATCTGGAACAGAGGTCTGAGCACAGCTTTTGAACTGCTGTAGGAAACGTGGTGGTTTCAGAGCAGCCTGAGCTGGTCAAACGGCTCAGTGCTGCAGTTTTATCCACTTCTTTCCATGCCATAGCTGGCAGGAAACTAACTGAACCATAAACCATGAACAGTTTTCTACTAGCTCAGTGTGCTGAAGCAGCTTGGTGGACTGCCAGAACTGGTGTAAGAGAGAAGGCAGGAACACAGCAGTTGGGTGCAGGAAGTGTGGAGCTTTGTTAGCAAGCATTTAGACAGGGCTAGGCTGGAATGAAACCAGAGCTGAAAGCCATCACTGACACTTCTTACTTTATACTGTCTGTAGGGCTGTGGGGTCCTACATGCTCAGCTGCATTTCTCTGCCTTCTCCTTTGCTGGATGTAATGCCTCTGCTGTTACACAGTCAGCTGTGTCAAGCAGCTGATCTAGAAGAAAATTGATCATTTTTTGTAGTAGCAGATTATGCCATGAACTGATTACTGCTGTTACACACAAGTGCTTGTCTCCAAAAAGTTGTGGGGACAGATACATGGTAAGGTGGGAAAGAGGAGTAGAGTTACTCTAGGAGTTATAATTTAGATCTACTTATAAGCTCTGCATGTGCAGCCTTGTTAAAGACAAGGTTTTAAAATACACTGCTCTCTTGATGAGAACAAGAAAGCATAAGGCATCTGGGAACTGGAAATGGGAAATGACAGCTTAAAGAGCATGCAAGGAGTTCAAAATGAGAAAATGGAGTGAACAGAGGATTGCTTTTTAGTGAAGCAGAGAGGCCATGGATTACATGATTATATTTTGTCCTTTGTATATAATACATTAACATGTCCAGCAGAAACATCTTGTTATATTTCTGTTCCAGCCTTATGGACTACTTTTTAACCTTGTTTATTAAATATTTCAAGATGGGCCTTGCAAGGCCTCTGGATAAATGTCTAAGCATTTCCAGGTTGTGGTTTCAGAGCAAATTCAGTCTTGGCTTGTACTTGTTCCCTTTGGACAGAATGAGCTCTCCACTGGATGTTTTCTTCCTATTAACCTGGAAGAGTTGGGTTTTTTTTTAAATCCTTTCTGCTAGTTAAACTTATTTAGCTGCCAACAGAAGCAAGCTGTGGTGACAGATGGAGTTCCATGTAGGTTTTCATGTATTTCAGCTGGTACTGGAACCATTGCCTGTTTAGTGCCCAGTCAAAAGGAGCTTTTTAACTTTCTTCTTGCCATCATCAGTCACAGATTTGTCTTTGCATTTTTGCTGGCTCTTAGGACTTGGGTGGAGAGGTTGTTTTCTACCTGCTTTTCTCACTGAACTGGATTACTGGGGAGTTGAGCAGATGTTGGACATCACTGGAGCAGCCTTGCCCCAGCAGGGACAGCTGGTCACTAGATGGTCTTAGCTTGGCATAAAATCATATACTGAGGCCCTACTGCTAAATGGGGAGAAGTCTTGAGTTTTACAGGTTTGCAGGTTTTTTCAGGTTTGTGTTAAAGGCTTTGGTCTTAGGAGCTCTTCTCAGTGGTAAAATGTTCAGATACCATGAATATAAATACAAAAATGACTAATTAAATGGAATTCCCAGAGTGCACGATACATTTTGTAACAGTTTCATAATATTACATCTCTATCAGCTTTCTTTGTAGTGATAACCAAGTATTTAATCTCACAGAGATGAGATTCTCACTCCAGTGTGAAGCTGAGACTCCTGCATGGAACAGAAGTGTAGCCCTGGGCTTTTGTCTCTGCTGCAGAGCCCTTGCTATCAGCTGGCCCACCTTAGAAAGGCTTTGGGACAGCCAGGCTCCAGCTTATCCTTGCCTTTCAGCTCTTGCCTTGCAAGTTGTTGGGAAGTGTTTCTTTATCTCCCACAGTCCTACAGTGAAGAAACAGCTAACAGTGTCCTTTTGTACTTGTGTAAAACTGTAACATGGCAGGAGTTAATCAGAATTTACACAATCACAGCTGACCTCTGTTATTTATTACATTAAGCAACTGGATTGGGTTAATTACATTGGTTGAAGTTTCTGGCATGTAAACAGAGCTTTAGTGGTTGGTTGCAACTGCATCATATTTCAAAATTCTAGCAGAAAATTAAAATTCCTCGAAGATGAGTGTAAGTTCTAACAGATTTATCCATGATTTTATTAAGTTTTTAAGATATTTACCCTTGCTAAACTATTACAGGTAATGGATTTGAAAAATCAGAAATCTTTTAACAACCATTCAGGATAATAAATTTAACTGGAAGGCTTTACGGTTCTGGAATTTGTCTAAATTACTAATTGAAACCTGTTCTGTCAAATGGGGCAAGTTAGTATTGCTACATTTTCTGTCAGATTTCATCAGTGATTACACTCATTTACATGTAGACATGGTTTCACTGTTGTTTCAGTCTGGAATTGCTTTGATTGCATTTAACTTAAGTTTTTTAATTAAACAAAAAAACGCCAAAAAAGGAGTAGGGAAAGGGACATAACGGGGTGTCACTGTCAGTCTTTGGTAGTGAGCAGTTTATGCTGTGTTCTCACAGTAGGGCATGTTGATGTTGCTTATTTTCAAGAAGAATTACATTCAAATATCACAAGAAAAGCAAGGAAAACAACATCCTACTTTTACAGGTTTTCTGAGTTGGCACCTGCTTCTATTGAGAAAAGTGAGACTTCTCAGTTGTCAGGAATCACTGCCTTGGAGTGTTTACAGTGCAGCACTTTGCAATACACAGAGTATAAAAATATTTGGTTGTGGTCTGTGTTCCATATGCTGCAGCGAGATAAGATCTCTGATATAAATAATACATTTTTGTTTGTTTTTATAATTTTTAAGCTAAACTATAGTAAGTCATTACCATAGTTATCTGCTTACAAAGTGCATTACCATCACATAAAATTGGACTTACAAAACAGTCATAAAGTGTGAAATGAAATTGCTTTAGGGTTTAAGTATAGTTTAGTCTGTCCCCTGGGAGCAGTAGTTACTAATCCTTTAGTCACATAATGGCATACAGAAACAAAGATTTAAACTTCAGGTGAAGCTCAGGTTAGCTTGTTCCTCCCCAATGAGTCATTTGCAAGAGCACTCAGAGGTACTTATTGTCAACCTTGACATCATCACAGAACAACTAATACTAACCTAGTGATGTAAAACCAGGGAACTTTTAAAAAGTTATTTCAGGTGTCTATTTTTTCACTTGGACTGGAAGCACATTTTTTAAACTGTGTTAAGAAAGCAAAATCTCACAAAAATCAAGAAATAAGTAGGCTAAGGTTGCTTGGCAAAATTAATATTTTTAGTACAATTGGTTTATCAGTGAGAAGTTTTGGTTCAGATTGAGAAGCTCAGTGTGTGACAGGAGTTTGGTAGGAGCAGGGACATTGCAGGATCACAGGTCAAGTGGTAACCAGCTGGCATGATGAGATCCTTCCTAAGGTGAGACCTTTCTTGCTCATGAAACACTTTTTGAAAAATATTTACTTGTTTTAGAAGAGATCCCAGAAATTCTGGCTGTCTTGTTTGGAACAGAAACTTGAGTCCACCCCTTAAACAACTGTTCTAGTCACCAAGTTATTGCATAGCTTAAATTTGGTCTCTTTTGTTCTTTCCCCCCAGATTTGTTTCTCTTTTTTCTGGTAACCCAACATTAGGGAAATGATTCAAAATTAAAAATTGACTTCCCTCCTGGCAGGTTGTTTTAACAGGGATCAGTTTCTTGATGTAGTTCACAACTCAGCTACAAGAACTCTGCTCACACAGCTGGGAGAGCCAGGGAGGGAGAAGCAGCAGTTTGTGCTGAACAGGGTATTCCCACTGAAAGAAATGTACACAAAATGCAATTTTTTTATCACAAGTAGAATTGGAAACTATAGCTCAAACAATTTAAGACGATACCACCATTCTTTTGTTACTTGAACTGAATTAAAAGATTGTTCATATTATCAGATCCCTCGCAGGTTGGTAAATTGGCAAAGTAGTGTGGTCATTAATGTCAGTGGCCTATTCCACTAGTACAACTAAATGTGAGAAAAATGCCAGTGCATTGCTGTTTTCCTGTCTATTCCTTAATTTTTCCAGTTACATTGCCTCAAGAAAGCCCCTCTGTGCGTTTGAATTACTTGCCAGCTGAAAAAAAAAGGGAAGTGTATTTCAGGTCAGTTTTTGTACTTTGTCTATGAGTCACCACAAGTTGATTTGAAAATCCCCAGTATACTCAGGCTTCTTGAACCAAGGAGGAAAATTACATCACTTTAAGTAGTTTTTGAAATTACTTAACCAAACATACATATTTGTGTGACCATTTCATAAGATTGCTGTTGAATCAGCA
>WEIU01006212.1:84095-159997 GCA_013389925.1 Aegithalos caudatus | reverse complement strand
GGGGGGCGTGGGGGGCGGCAGAGAAGCGTGGCTGCCTGCTGGTTGTGCTCTTACTTTAGGGGGTTTGGATTTGTGTTTCCAGATCTTCACTTGAAGACGGCGAAGGAGAGTTTGTGGAAGGTAAGAGAGGCTCTTCGCCAGCACTTACCTCCTGCCCACGTGTACTGTGAGTACCTGGGTGTTTGCTCAGGCCCGCAGAGCCAGCGCGCCCGTGCTGGGAAGCTGTAAACCGGACACTGCCGAGTTGTTGCTGGACACGGTGTGCGTACTGGGAAGCACAGGATTTTTTAGCAAAGAGATTAGCTGCTTTTACACACTGAGATGCTTGTTAAGCTAATGAATTCCTCCCCCCCAAAAAACGGGATAGCCTTTCTTTTCTTAATCAGGACATAGCTTAGGAAAACAGAAGGTAAAGAGTACAATGAAAATGTTTCTGTTCTGACTCTCTCCTGCAGAGGAAGTAGTACGCCTAACTTAATGTGTAGGTTGTTTCCATCAAAGATGTTAGCATTTATTTTGGTATGAATTGGGGGTAAAATTATCCTGGTATCTTCTTAATTGCATCTTTTCCAAATGTGGTGTTATTTTGTGGCACAGTTCTTGCCTGAAGTTTAATAAAGTTACTCTTACTAGTTCTGAAGACAAACTATGTCCAGCCACCAGAGATTTTCTCCTTCCTACAGGCTTAATGAAGTGAAAGCAAGAGATCCTGTGGAGGAGGCGAGGGTGGGAGAGATATGGGATCATAAAATTTGGCAGAGCAAGTGATTGAATGCGGTGTCTTTGTCAGTTTGTCAGCATCACAGTTACAAGTAAAATATGCTTGTAAAATGCAAATTAAAGTAATTTTAAATGAAAATTGAAAAAATGTTTTCTCCCTCCCTTTTTTTATTTTTTTCTTAGAACAGAGTCTCTCACTTATTTGTCATTGTTTTGTCGTTCTCTTGTCTAGGAATCAAAAATACAGAGACTGAGTAATACTGTCTATTCTCATGAATTATTGTAGCAATCTGTACAGCATACTCAGTTTGGAGGGAGTTCCTCGCATTCCCCCTAAAATGAGTCCTTGTCAGCAACAAGTGTGTTGATATACGGATCTGAAGGACTTGGGCATGATGCCAGCTCAAGCAATTTAAATGACATGGTTAAATAGTGTCTCTGCTGTTCTTATCACACAGTAGTTGTCTTTAATAAACTCAGTCTCTTCCAAGTGATAATCACGGATGACAAATTAAGTGGAGTCCTAGCTCTCATGTTCAGATGAACTCTCTTTTGCACCAATCGGTAAATATGAAATGCTAGTTCCAGATGGAGTATAACAATTTGCAAAATATACCTCTCTCCTCTAAATATGTGATTTCTTTAAGACAAATAAGAGCCAAATAGATTATCTGAAAGTATTTCTAAACCTGAAGTGTTCTCATGGATTCTATTGCTAGGAGTTTAGTTTTTTTAAAGTTTTTCTGTAGTTATAAATGTATAAATATATAAAGGGACACTGCATCCTTCAAATTAATCTTTATTAAACACTTCAAAAGAGGAAACAATTCACATAAATTGGGTAAGCCAGTATAGCAAATATAACAAAACACTCTAACTCTTGTAGAGCATTTAGGATGGAAGTGAAAAAGATCATTCCCTCAATTTGAGTTTGAAATAAGTAACCTTTAAAGAGCAGCAAATACAATTTCAGGAATATACACACTGATATACAGCTGTTCTACAATCAGAATTTTAAAGCTCTCTGCTAATCATACTAACTTTTCCCCTTGTCAAATTAACAGATTACAACATAATATGTAACTACATAAGAAGAAGTAGAGTGGTACAATTGACAGTTTAACTGTAAATTGCATGAATCATTGCTTAGTTTATAACTTTTTTTTTTTTTTTTTTTTTTTTTGAAAGGTTTGATCCTAAAAATATAGTTGCCGGATCTCATTTTCCTGATTTTCAAACCTGCTAGATCTTGCCAATAGCTGTAGAATGCTCATGTTCCCAGCAGCTGTTACGAGTTTGCTAAAGCACCTAATAATAACAAGTTTTAAATCTTGTGACTGTGATGGAAATACAGTGCTGTGTGTTTAACTGATAAGCTTGGAAATGTTCTTCTTAATGGTCAAGATTGTGTTTTTGAAAATTATTACATGAATGCGATTTGTCATCACAGATTTTGTTTCTTGCGGCTTTGTTTGCAAAATTAATTTCTTTGAGACTAGTGAAAGCTAACAAGATATTAACTATGCCTTTAAAGTAACAATAAATAAATAATAGTACTTTCCTAAAAGCCTTGTACAAATGAAGAAGTCTAACAGATTTATTTTTTTTAACTTTTTGTCTCAAATCATATGACAATTGCACCAAAAGTTATTAAAGTAATAGCTTTTGTCAAAGTGAATGACCCAACCTGAGGTAGTAATGGAATGTTACCTGAAAAACCTGTGGCCCAGAGAATGGGGCAAAGAAGGGAATGAGCCTTTATGTATAAATTCACTGTATTACAAATATGTTAATTTTGGCCACTCCTTGGCAGTGTGGATCTGCCTTATTCATTAAAAATAAATACTTGTTGGTTCCAAGTAATATTTGGAAAGATACTGTACCTTCATGTCATCAAATATTCCTAGAAATACTTTTTAATTGAGTTGATAGGTCACTCCTCTTTTTGGGTGCTCTGAAATTATGATAGTTAGTGGCTTAATGATACTCAGGATGTGAAGTTAAAAGTGATCTTCATTGTTAAGAACTGTAACTGACTACCTTTTTTTTCCCTGCAGCCCTCCTCAAACCTGATAGGTTTTTCAGTTCCACAGTTTGCCCCATGCTCCACTTTTCTTTCTACTGTGAGGTCTTGTCAGGGTCTGCAGTTGTACTACTCAGTGTTGGGCTGGATGTCCATTCTTGAAACCATATGGGTGTTACTCTTCCAGAAGTGTTGCCACCATTTCCAATTCCACTTTTTTATTAAATCCAATGCTAAGGATTCCTTAATTAATAATGTATCACAGTAGAAACCACTCACTGAGCATCATGTACTTGAAAAATTACAACCCTCAAAGGGTTGGGGTTTCCTGGGTGGGGTTTTTGCTTTGTTTTTTGTTGGGGTTCTTTTTGTTGTTGCTGTTGTTTATTTGTTTGTTTGTCTTGGTTGGTTGGTTTGGGTTTGTTTGGGTGAAAACTAGGCACATTAAATGCACAGAAAAAATGTTCAGGTTCAGAAAGCTTTGCAAATGTAGTGCATCTGAAGCATTTCTCTATAAAATATCTTTGTCTTTTACACTCTCTTGTTTGCCATGTTCATCACTTAAGACCTGAAATTACCGGCTTGCATAATAAGGAGTCTTACTGATGTGGGCAATGCCACTGAGGTAGTTGGAATAATTTTTGGTAAAGCAGTGCCCTATGTTTGCAGAATGAACCTAGCCCTTGTCTTTTAGGCTCTGCAGGGAAGGGAATTGTCTTCAAAGTATTTTCTGTAAAGTGCCTGGCATGTCTGTATATGCCAAAAATGGTAAATAATAACAAACAGTAGTTGACAATTTATGCAGACTTCTTTTTTAAAATTATTATTATGATTTTGGAATTCGCCTATAGGGTGCTTTCTAGCAGAAAGAAAAATGCCAGAGTAGCTTCCAGCTGGGGCAAGATGTGCTGTGATGGCAAGAGAAGCTTTTAATTGGAATAGAACACACAATTAATCGATAGTATCTTCTCTGAAGCCGTCGGGCCAAAACATCAACTGGCGTAAATCAGTGAATCTCCACTGAAGTTTGCAGAGGCACGACTGACTTATGCCAGATGATGTGAGTGTCCTTTTTGGCTTTAATAGTTTTCCTTTAATCTTCCTGCTGCTTAGACTTTTACTATGATCTGCCCACATTCCAGAAGCATGGAAGGATGATGGGATAATGTTTCCTTACTTTCCTCCTCCTTTCAAGCCTTTGGAGGCTTTTCTTTTGCGTGATGGTGTATGCTTCATTAGTTATATATGCTCTAGTGTCCTCATCAAACCAGTGAAGATAGCTGCCCTTCTCAAAATCACACCTGTAATTATATTCTGAAAATTATTATCTCCAGTCCTGTCTAGCTTGCCAGATGCAAGTGTATTTCAAATAGCATCCAAATCACGGTGTATTTATAATTAAAGGTTTCTAATACTATTGTTAGTAACCCTCTTATTAACAATTTGCGTCACGTGGAGAAGTTTTAAAACCTTGCCCCCCACATCTATTTCCCAGAATAATTTTATTTTGTCTGCTAAGGGTTGTAATAGCTTTAGTTACTAAAATGCATCATCCATACAAAATAATTGAAAATGCTGAGTTTGTCTTGTGTGGTGGGATGACTCCCAAGATACTTGCACAGTAAAAAGGAGAAATAAATATTTTTCTCTTTCTTACAAGCTAATAAATACTCTTGAATGCATTGTTAGTAAACTAATTCTTGTTAGACATGGAAAATCTGATTAGAAATAGAAAATCTGATTGATTTTCAAATGTTCAAGCAAAATCTTATTTCCCATCAAAGTATAATGCCATTTTTAGAATTTTAGCATAAATATTTTTAACAGAACTTGCTTTGTTAAGTAATGTGGAAAAGTAATCAAGTTTCTTAGATGCCTGCCCAAAATTGAAGGTTTTGAAGAAGGATTTGGGACACTTGTGAGTGTGTGAGATTTGAAACAACGGAGAAATCATAAAACCTGGACATAGGCATGTTCTGAGGAGAACGATACGAACTGCCTAGCCATACATTTTTTTCTCAAACTTGTTGCCCCGTGTCCAATTTTTCCTGGTCTTTATAAACTAATAATATCTTCACTGAAAAAGAAAGTAATAAAAGGAAAATGTTGTGCCCAGATGCTGTACTGCAGAAGGTGACACAGAAATGTCTGTAGAGTCTGATAGCAAGTGGGTTCTCCAAGTGGAAATGACCATACTCCTTTTCCTTTGAACTGACTGGAAAGTTATTTTCCTCTTTCCACTTCTCAGTTCTTCCAGAGCTGTAAAGGACCATAGTAATCAAACCTTTCACCAACATTTTATGAAAGCAGAAAATATATGTAATTACAACATTTCAAGTGACTCAGTAGAGATACGTAGAAAACCAATAACGTATGCAGTAATTTTAGCTTTTTTACAGATACTCGGACATCTATTTTCTTTTTGTTTATAGTTAGGAAAAACTTTGGATGGAAATGGGGCTGGAAAAGGGCAAGAGTTGATGCCAAAAAAAGTAAAGCACATTTCAGAACTTGGCTTGATTTTATTTTCTGTTGGTGATGCTGTCTTTGCAGAAAGTGAAAACATTCCAATGAAATGCTAAACTGGACTGAAAAGCTGTAAGGGTGAGCCATTTCCAAAAAATATGCCTCTTCAGTATACTTCCATCTTGTATAAGAAGACATGTTTTCACTCTTGGCTTTGTATCTATTTTACTGTCAGAAACACTTTGCTGATCAGAAATTAGTCCTAGTGGGACCTCAGCTCCAGCTGAGATATGACAGTTCCATAGCAGCTGAGTATCTGATAGAATTCTAAGTTAAGAACCTGATCCTGCTAATGTCACATTGTTAGATTTCATTGGTAACATGTTACAGTAAGGAAAACAAATTTCTAAACACTTATACTAGAATTTCTTAAAAATATGAATTTATATGATGATTTCCTATGAGAGGGAAGTCCTGTTGTTTTTCGGCTTTTAGTGGTTCTCTTAAACTTCTCTATGGTAATTACAAACTGTAGCTAGTGACAGAATCAAATGCTGTAAACTTGCATTATAGATTGTCATGTCTAAAGATGTTTTTAGGGTTGCAAATACTTCTTCACTGGCATTTAATTTATAGGTAAAATAAAATAGTTTCTCAGTTCAGATTTCTGTTACATATTTTCAAGGGTTTTTTCCCCCCTCACCTTTTTAATAAAATTACAGAAGCATGTAAAATATAAGAGGTGGGTGTTGTGATTTAGAGAAAGTAAAAAAAAAAAAAAAAAAAAAAAAAAAAAAAAAAAAAAAAAAAATTTCTAAGTGAAAATAATGCTAGAAATTATTGGGTTTGTATGACCTTTTTTTCCTAGAGAGCAAAATACCCCCAAAAGTGTTTTTCTTCTTTCCAGAGTTTCATAAATATTTTAAAACAGTGGAAGAACTTTATATATTGTGTATTGCTTCTGTCTTGTAGTAAGGAGTTTTTTTAGGCTAGATCTCTGAGGATTTTATATACCAACCTAAATGATTCTATAATTCTCTATTAACTACAGACCCCTCCCGGCCACTCGCAAAAAGTCTGTGTGGTGCTGACTCATGTAAGGTTTTGTTTGTAAGTAATTTGAGAAATACAATGGACACGCTACACTAGATAGCAGAACACCGAAAAGTTTGTGGATCGGGAGTTGAATCCTTCCAGCCTTGCTCTGCAATTGGTTTTGGGCAAGTTAAGTGTCCAGTTATACAAATCTGCAGCGGGAGGGGAACACATGGGACGGTTCAGACAGAAAGTTGTTTGTGTGGGAGTGTTTGCATCATCAGAGCCTTGTACTGTAAGTTGGCTCTCATGATTTCAAAATGAAAGCATTTTAGTTTAGGAACTTAAAACTAGTTACTCTTAATTCAAATACACAGTGACAGACTCCTGGAGTCTCCTATGTGGTTTTCTGCTGTAACTTTGCATGCTGAGTTATCTGAGAATAAAATAATCTATCACAGGGAAATTAAAAAAAAAAAAAAACTGATCAAAGCAATTGTTAGAAATTACAATATTTGATAAGATCATCTGCTGAAAATAAAGGGGGAAATGAGATCTGACAGAGGTAAAACCAGGTAAATAGCTTTCAGCTCTGCTTTTGTTATTCAAGAAGAAAGAGAAACAATAGGTGCCGTTTAGAGTCAGAGACTGCCCTTCTAACCTCTGCTGCTCTTAAAATGCCTGAAGGTTATTGCATGGTTCATGGTGGCTTTTATGTTTGCAGTTCAACTTTTAATTTTCTAACAAAAGAAGATGTGGCACAAGCCTGCTGATAAACACTGTACAGAACAATCAGAGAAAATAATGGAAAAATTCCCTCACACTTTTTTCTTCCATTCCACTTACTGAAGTATACTGTCCTATTTTTAACAGAAGAAGAGCACTTCTTCTTATGTTAAGCTGCCTAAGCTGGAGACTGATTTTTTAGAAGTAGGGACGTTATGAGGAGGGGATGTGCTTCTGCATTCAGTAACCCCAGCCCAAACAGATGATTTGTTGCATGCTGTTATGGGAAGTGATCTGAACATCCACAGGAGCTGAATGTATTTCAGTAAGATTTTTAACTCTCGCTGCGCTGGTAAAGCAGAGCTGAGTTTGCCTTAAATCCAGCCTTCTCCGCATCAAAACTCCAGCTGCCTGACCCAGGAGTGCTCCCAGAGAGAGAGAGAAGGACCCTCTCTGCACGAGCTGTAAAGTGGTGCGCAGTGTAAGTAATACAAAGAAACTTCAGTCAGTGCTCTGGCCCTGTCCTTACAAGAGCTGCTTGAATTTGTTGGCCTGATCATTGCCGCTGTTTGGAATACCGGGCTCGCTGCGATGCTTTGTACTCAGATACCAGTGTGATCAGAGGAGAGAAGGGGTCAACTTCTGAAGGTATTGTTTTCAAGCACAGCTGAAAGTAATGGAATGTAACAGTTTTAGGAATGTACACCTGTGAGTATATAATAAGAGAGTATTTGTTTGTGTATTTTCACCACTGACATTCAGATCAAAGGTGCCCTAGTTGGTGGTGGTGGTGTAAGAAAAAGGGAAAGGGGCCACATGTCTCAGCAACTCTGACCTGTCATCCTGTTTGTTGTTTGCAAGTTTTCACTAGAAAATCAGTCATGAGCCATGTGGGGTGACTTACTTTCAGTTACTACATACGAATATGCAGTTCAAAAACTGGCAATAATTAGAAGAAAAAATGCTCCTTAGCAAGCACTACCACTTAAATACCAAAACTAATGTCCAGTCTTGCATTGAACTGCACTGGGATATCGTCACAAGTTCTTAAAAAAAAAACCCATTGTGTTTTGGGGCAGAGACCTCTGGGTGACCGATGCCAGAAAGGCTGACAAGTAAACTGAGAGACATCTTCAAGCCTTTACAAATACATACCAGCTAAAACAAAAAGGCAAGGAAGCATCTGTCTACTGCCCTTCAGCTCGCTTAAAGCTAAAGGAAATCTATCCCAAATGGAGAAGAATCCTCCAGGCCACGGAAGATGTTTAATTAATCATCAATTTCATCCTTCTCATTAAATGGCTTTTCTCACATGGGCAAATTAAAAAGATGATTACACCTGGGAGAAACAATGACACCTGTTAAATCTTCCTCTGTTGCTGACCGTGGCTAAAAAAATATGGATTTAATTTTAGATATGCAGGATAAGTAGAGTAATGCTTGGTTTCTTTTTATGCAGGTATGTGGATGTGTGCTGGTACATATTTGTGTCATAATAACGTATGCTATTGCTCCTGGCAGTAATTCTCACCTTCTCTAACTGAACTTGCTGAAAAACTAGCTTTAAAAAAAATTTTATTAAGGTAGAGAGACTTTTACCATCAATTTTTTGCTTGCTTCTGTGACACATCTGACTTAGATGTATAACAAAGGTGTTTTACATGAGAGTCCTGATGTTATTTTTCATGTTCCTTCAATGCTGGCACCTTGCTAGCTACGGGAAGTTCAGGCAGAATTTTCCATTGACTCAAGCCAGCAGCCGCACTGTTACTTCTGCATGGAAATCTGAATGAAGGAAACTGCTTATGATTTTGGGTGCATGTTTGGTAAGAAGAAGTAAGCCAGGAGTGTTGGGTAACTGTAGTCATCAAGAGCTTAGTTTAGTGTCTGTTCTCAATGTGCACAAGACCTCTTGCAATAATTTTTTAACATGTTGTGGAAAGTTACCAGTGCTTTGATGATACACATCTTCCTCTTTCCTGGTGGGCTCTGCAGCTCCAGTTTGCTCTGGATGAATTCCTGGGGCACATGGTTTGCTTTCTGGACTCAGGCCTGGGAAATCTGTACCTTACATAATACAAATGTATAAATGATAAGGAGGGTTGTTTAGACAATTTGTTTTAAGATATTATTTCTGAGACAGAGACTGAGATCGAGTCCTTATTTTGCTTTACTCAGATTTATTCCACAGAAAAATCACAATCTGGGTATAATTTGCAAATGTTTTCTTTAGTTGCAAAGTTTTCACAGTGTGTTCTCCCAGTTGAAGGGTGGGGAAAATATGCAAGAAGGCCTGTGACAGAATTTTGCACAACCCTTGGCCACATGGTTTTGTTTTATTTTTGTTTTCTGTTGGCAGGCACTAAAGGGGGTGTTAATTCGTGGCCTGCTAATTTTGCTTAGGAGGCCTATTCAGCCAGCAGCACGAAAAAAGGGTTGCCAGCCTTGCAGTTGCCTATGCCAGCTGTGGTGAAAGAGTGGCAAGTGCTGCCCCAGTCACAAGGCTGGACTGTGGTAGTTCACTTGCAGTAAAGCCTTCAGTGCTTGCCCACTGCATCTTTGGAGAGCAGCAGTGTGCCTTCTTGTCAGCTGGTGGTACTGTATCCTTGCTGTGTCACCCCTCTAGTTTTTTGGGTTGCCAACCTGTGTGAAGTGGTGACTTAAGGTGGTGGTTCTGCTGTATGCATTTCAAAGTTACATGGTAGGACCTAGTTACCTTAAAGATTGCTTCCTGAGGCTTCAGCCTGAAGAATGTTTGCCTTCAGATGTAATCCCTTTAATTTTCCCACCATTATATTGACTGTTAGCAGAGGTGGTGAGATGTTTACCTCCTGGACCCTGCCTCAGGCCTTCAGTTGTATTTTTGGCATGTCTTCAGCCATTTGGCCAAACTGGCATTTTTTCAGAAGGTGTAGGTCCACAACAATTTGAACTCCCTGTTTTCTTGCAGTTCCTGCCTTCTCCCTTGCGCTAGAGCTGGTTCACAGCTGATTCCATAGAAGCCATCATATAGACCCCAACCTGCAGACTAAACCACAGAAAATAAAGAAGCTTTCTGCAGGGTTATCTCCCCAAACTGGCTTTTCACAGCAGTGGACCAGTTCTGCCACTGGCTGCAAAGATGTGTGGAGGGAGCAGAGAGCCTGGACAAGGGGGAATTGATAGCACAGCCATAGCATCAACCCAATTTAGTTACCTTTTAAGTATTGTGAAAACGGAGCTCTTTCCTACCACTGCAGTTATTTCTTAGCAGGAAAGCCTTTTAATTGCTTTATCACGTGTCTGGACATCTGAGAGAGCAAGACGAAAGCCTGAGACGTGGTTAGGCATCACTGTTAGAGAGGCTGAGGGAGCTCTCTCTGAAATGTTTCCAAAATCCTTGTTGTTGCCAGTGCTGAGAGCTGGTCTGTAATGTTATTTTTCTTTATATTTCAAGGTAACACATCAGCATGGCAGACTAACTATACCACTTACACAAGGAAAAAGGGATGCAGTCTGTCTAGTTCTATGCATCTCTAGTTCTTGCTTTCTTATAAAAAAAACTTAATACCATAGCAGGCATTTTTGGCTGAGGAAAGGGGTCTATTTGCAGTATTTACGTAAATATTTTTTTTTCTGGAGGAAATGCCAGTCACTGTACTTCATACTTTAGGTGATTAGCCAGTGGGAGAAAATGAGTTTGTTGCTGTTTAGCTTCCTAAAAACAATGAAACACATTCTGCTTATGTTTTTGCCTTTCAAATATCACATTGTAATTTTTTTTCCCTTAAAACAAGGCTAAAGAAATAAAACAGGAGCTGTCAGAGCCTGAAATTGGTAATGATAGTTATTTTATAAAATTTGTAATTTGTTTTTGTATTTTGGTAATCAGCTGGAATGTTAAATAAATCAAAACACCAAAACTTGAATGTGTTACATGTTTAAGTTAAAAAAGGAATAAGAAAAATTTGATTAAAATGCCTTGCCCTGACAGTTGCTGAAGTTTTCATCTCTTGATGTATGAAATGTTAAACGCCAGCAAAAATACCTGGTGAGATAGAGAGTTCAAGGAGAGGGGGAAAGAAAAAAAGCTAAACAAGAGAGACAAGTGGATTTTGATACAAAAATAAAGGCAGCAACAAATGTAATACCTTCTGTCTTCAGAATAATATTGCAATAGTATAAATTCCATCCTTGGAGGGGCTTTGTAAGAGCATTTCATAGGATATAAAGTGATTTTTATATCTTCTTTGCTTATATTTAAGTGGGATTTCTCTCAGATAAACAAAGTAACACGCACTCAAAGACTCTTTCTGCCTCATTTAAACACCCCACCTTATCAAAACTCCATTTCCCCGAGTGATGGATCTTGGCTCTGGATGGGAGAATGAAGTATTCAATTACCTTATTTTCATGTGCTAATGAAGCAGAATGTGGCTTTAGGGGTTTTCTTTTCAGCGAGGTAGCCTGTTTGGTTATGCACATGCCGCCTTCTTATGTTTCCTTCCGTGTCCCTGCCTCCACTGGCGGGGTGCCCTTAATGGGCACGGGGGCTAATCCGTCTGCCTGACAGCGAGCCGCGGCCTTCTTCGGCCCAGCGGGAGCAGCCCCGGCCTGGCATCAGCCCGGCCACCGAGCCAAACTCTTCGGCTCGGAATTATTTCTTTTGGCACGTCTCGCAACAACTTTATATACTGGAAGGCCGTGACGGGTGGTTGTTCGGGGGGTTTTCCCCCTCAATTTTTCTCTGCACGGCTGAGTGCTGATGTGAACTCGCAGTTCCCCTGCCAGCTCTGATCACTCACCTGTCCTGGAATGGGAAACGTACGGCTTTTAAGTGTTTGGCGTGCTTTGTTCAACTGAGTTTAAAAGCGAGGGTACGTTTGTGACTGAGAGTCAGAGGGTAAAGGGTATTTTTTTACAGCGATGTTATGCTCTGCTGATGTAGGAAAGGCGTGTATTCAGCTCACGGGCTTCTCAGCACTGGCACACGCTCCTCTGGTATCCTCAGCTTTACTTCCATGAGGGATACTGGTTGAAGGGGTAGGATGACTCGTACCTACCGTTGATGTACGGGTGCTTTTACTTAGTGCTTGGATGAAATAGAATATAAATGTTCAATGCTTTACACAGTAGCTCCTTAGCTGCAGTTGCAGATCCTTTCGGCACTATATAAAGAAAATAAAAACTTTTTTTTTTTTTTTTTTTTTTCCTAGCAACTGTATGCTAGGAATTACTGTGTCAACTTCACCCCAAGGGATGATGGAGAAAAATGGCTGTACAGGAATTAGGAGTTACTCATGAGGAATTGGAAAAAGGCAACAAAGTTTCCCTTATTTCTTCTCCCAAGGAATGAAATAAAAAAAGCTTTACAATGTACATTGAAACATATGCAAGTTTGGAATTTTTCTGTGTGGAGACTTCTGAAGAAAGCAAAGAATGACTTAAATGGTTGTGGTAGGTGTAAGAATAGTCACCTTCAGTTCTTCTAGTAGGTAAAAGGAGGAAGTGTAGTAGACGGTGAGGATTTTGTAAGGTGCACCATGCTGCCTGGCATTCTGGTTTCCCCTGAAGAGGGAGAGAAAGTGTGGAAACAAAGACTGGATATGTTTTTATTATGCTCTTTCACAAATGAACCAAAGTTAAAGGTTTAGTGGTTTAGTCTGGTCAGGAATTACAGGTGAAAAAGTTAGGTGGTGAAGGATAACAGTCCTCAGCTCTTGAATCCTATTTAAATGGAGCTTCAAAAAACTAATCCTTCAAGCACTGTGTATTAAAGGCAGAGTGGGATCAAGAAGCAGCCCTGGTCATAGAGGGTACCTGGCCAGTAGTTTGAAGTTATATATGTTAAGGCTGCTGGGTTCAGATGGCTGGAGGAATGTGCAAGAAAATGAGGTGACATAATAACACACAGTGTCTGAAGCGCATCCCAAGCCAGGGTTGATCAATGCAGTGACATTTCCAGTTCCCTTTCATGGAGGTGAGGCCAATCCCATGTTCTGCTGTCACTGGTCAATATGGCCTTCCTGCAAACATCCCACCCAGTGCTGCTCCCAGGAAATTCACCTAATGTGAAGGAAATTCCCTGCATGCTTTTCCTCTCTCCAGCCTTCCTCTGCTTGGAGGGGAATTTCCATGCCTCTCTCTTATCTCTTGCCTATCCTATCTCCAAAGTGTGCTGGGGAAAAACAAGGCATATTTGGAGCTCTGCAGAGTACTAGCTGCCTTTGGCAACCAGAGATGTATACTGTGGTCTGGCCAAAGTCACAGCAGCTCTTTCATCCTTCAGATTTGGGGAAACAGCTCTGTGCTCTTCAGCTAGAGCTGTGTAAAGGAGGTTTTCATGACAAATAACTTTGCCAATACGTGCTGTTGTGGAAAGCAAGGCAATTAACTCGGTTGGTTATTAATTCAGTTTGTTGTTCTGGTTAAGAGTTGGAGAGTTTTCAGCTGAAACTTCTTTAAGCTTTTAATGTCTCTAATCATTCTCAAAGCATGGCATCTCAGAGCATCCTTTTTGAAATGAAACTTGTATTTTTAAAAATACTCAGACTTTCTTTGGGAACACTTGAGACTTTTTTGCTTCACACTGCTTAAAATTATTCATTCATCCCAAAACCAAGCTTTTACAACATGCAGAAAACCCCCACCTCCTGCCTTCTTAACTGGTTTTGAGACAATTTTCCTCCTTCCCTCCACTTCCTTTCCTATGTCGCTCTCTTGGATCTGAGTAGAGTGTCTGGTATCTCACTGTGGCTTGAATTTACTGAAGCAAACTTTCCAGAGTTCTGAAAAAAATAAAGGGAAGCAATATAGCAGAAAAAGTACTTGAAAAAGTAAATTCATTAATAGTGCTGCACTTGGCAAGAGCAAATACATGCATTCAGAGCTGGTAGAAAATAAAAATCAGTAATAAACTACATGCCTGTTTTGCAAAACTGTATTTCTTAGAATCAAAATAAGTTTCTTACTTGTTTAGTTACCCCAGGTTTCAGCTTGTTTCCCATGTGTTTCTCTCTTTGAAAACATCCCACTGAAGTTACTCCTTTTAGGAGTAACTTTCTGATTCTCATACCTCCATACCCTGCTGAAGCATTAAAGCTGGAAACAGTGCATAAGTCTTTCTTTCCATGAGCATGCTTACTAAGATCTTTAGAAATTTGTAAGCTGGTGCGTTTTGGAAAACAACTCTCAGAAAAAAAAAATTTTTTTCACTGCTTTCCATTTTAGATTTATGATGATAGGAAATAGAAAAAAGCCCCAAACATTTTATGGTCGTAGAGGTTATACCTTCTACATTATTTTATATTGGGAAATATTTTGAGTTTGTTTTAAAGTGATCTGTCTTGCACTGTGATACAGCTTTGTGTATTTATATATACATAATTCCTGGGCATGAATTTTTTTGTGGGAAGCAGTTGTCTTATTGAATCCCATCTCACGTAGGAAGGATCTGTGAAAGTTGTATGATCATGCAGTGTAACTTTTGTGTATAATAGGTATGTACAGCATAATTACCAAACTTGGAGTACTGAATTGCAGTACTCAGTGCTTAACAGTTCATAAGACAGCTGCATTATTACTTCAGAGATTCACAGACTAGCAGTCCTCCTCCTGCCTGGTTATGTTTAGTAGAAAATTTATCTCTCCTAAGAAATATAAAACCAAGAGTGTCAAAATCCAAGCAAAGAAGAATTGATAGTGCAAAAATAGCAAAAGTCATCTCAAGAAGAGAAGCCTTCCCAGTGAACTGATCACAGGTCTAAGATTAGCATTTAGACAATGTTTCTTTTTGCATATCCATGAACTCATGCAGGTGTAGGGGACCATGGAGTTACACTGTGGCAGGGTAGGCAGCCAGTGTCTTGGGGAAACTGAAAGCGCTTACAGCTAAACCCTTATCACTGGATTAAGTTCAACCTGCTAACTGTCATGCATAAGTAATCATAGAGCCACACTTAGGCTGTGTTTGATTTCACTTCAACTTCCATGTAACCTTAGGGACTGGAGCAAGTAAAGTCATGATGGATGATGGTAGCCTGCTCTTGAGATGACCAGAATATGGTAAATGTCAGAAATCCACATCTGAAATAAGACGTCACACACTCTTTACCAAGTGCAGACGAAGAAAAAGGGCTCTTTGATGTGGCTCTGGTGTAGTATCAGCTTTGTCTGCAACAAGACCTTTGTGCTTCAAACTTGGTTTGTGTATAAAAGGCCGCACTGTAGGGTGGAAGGGCTGATACAGGCTTATCCTCCCTGTCCTCTCCACCCCCACCAGCCTTCTGCACCTCTCGGGTGATCTCTGTTTTGGCTGGCTTGGGTCTCAGCCAGCTAGTCCTCATCCCAGCCCAATCACCTAAACCCCCCAGATAATCCCATTCCAGTGCATAAACCAGAGCAGCCATAACAGCAGTAAACAATTGCGTAGCAGCTGCTTATTGCAGACATACCCTCACTGGAGAGGCTGATGGACATCAAATGCTGCTGCCCAGAGAGTAGCACCTCAGGCAGCAAGGGATGCCTTGGTGTCTCCCTCTGGTTCCCAGCACACATGGCAGTTTCCATACCTACAGAGTTTAATACTTGGCTGAATGTATACCCCTTCCTAATATTAGAACTGCCCTTCACCCCCACTGCTGCCCATACCTGTTTCTGTGCCTAGGGCAAGACCTACACAGAACATAAGCATCCCTCTTTCATGCCTCTCTCCTTCACAGTCCTCATTTGCCCTGGCATTTTCTCACTGTAAAGGAGTTCCTTTTGATACACGTGATCTGACAGCATAAGACAAGAGAGTGCCCCTCTCTTGAGTCATAATTATTGATGAATTAGACTTCTATCCTTGGATATGTGATCATGGTAAATCTTTCAGTGCTGTATTGTAGGCAATGGATGTGGTAGGAAAATTATAAAGGATGACATAACTAAGTGGAGCGTGTTACCTGCCTTTCTGTTGTACTTTTCTCACACTACCATTGTCTTTGAAGTACCTTTAAGTTTTGTAAAAAATGGGTTAGGCATTCTGTTAGAGAAGAAGCGTCCTTCCCATCACATTGCTGTAATTAATCTGTTACATGGATCGTTGGTCCTCATTCTTCAGCCATGAAATGGTGTTGACTGCTTTGATGAGAAATCCTCAGCACCTGCATAGGTACTGCACGTTAGGGTCGCCAGTCAGGGATGTGTATGATCAGGGTGTTCACTTCCTTCTGAATTCAGGCTGTCCATGAAGATGGCAGAAGGGGGATTTTGCAGTTGGTTAAGGACATGCTCAACTTGATTTTTGAAAGTTAAAGGGGTTCCACACATTATCACAGCAGAATTGTCACTGTTGTGGTGCATGCACTGGCATGTTTTCTCAGGGGGGAGACTTGAGGTGCAGGGACAGAAGGGTTGCCCTAAAGACTGCCTTCCCTGGCACTTGCTGTGCCAGGAGCTGGAGTAGAGCAAAATAAGGCATAAAGTTTGTACTGGAAAAACACTTTCAAAGCCTAGCCTTCCAGTTAGGTTGTAATGGCATTTCAGCTGCCAAGTTACTAATGCATGGCACAGGTGAACTGGTGGTAATAGTTATTTCTGCTGTCCCACTTCCTACTTTTTCATCCCAGAAAATGCTGATAATGCCTTCACTGGCATATAAAAATTGTTAGTGACTGGCTATGTAGTGTAACTACTACCATGGCTGTGGTTGGTGAAAATGAATATATTTGGACTTGAGGAAGGAGCCAGAGGTGCCTGTTACACTTTTGGTGTGGGGAGTACAAGAGTGAGAAGCCATGAGTACGGTGTGCCTTGAGTCCTCTCCTCCTTTCCCATGGACTCATGGGACAGAGCTAGAGTGCCAGGTATGGCACTGCTCCTGGGCTGGAATGTTCTTACCTTTTATTAACCTTCTCTTATTTTTCAAAACATATGCAGATATTTACTGGGCCATAAAGAGTACACTATGAGGAGTTGCCATAAGTAATTGCAGCTGCCAGAATGAAAAAAACTGTCTTTGTGAAGCTGGTGATAGGGGATTTAGAGGGGAATGAGTTGCTTTGGGTTTTGCTGTGATGTTTACACACTGCCTTACGAAACTCAGAGCAGTACTTGAGCTCCCAGTGTTAAGGAGCGAAAATTCCACTATCTCAGGAGAGTCTTTCAAACAGGGGTGTGTGAGTCAGAGCTGCCAACTCTCAATGTCCATCTTGCCCAGACTCCATCCCTCTGTGTGGCTGTGAGCAGAGGAACACAACCTTGCCCTGTCATTTGCTCAGCAAACGGAGAGAGAAGATGCCAGTGGGAAAGGGAACCAGAGTGATTCTTGCTCTGGCATCTGGGCAGCATGTGTGCCCCCATGGACTGTCTGCCTGCAGCTGGGGCTGAGCTGTTACAGATGCTGAAACAGCACGGGTAGAGGGGTTTCAGAAAGCAGTCCCTTAATTTGTATCCCCCAGACTACACCTTATCCCTGATAAGGTCTGCGTTATGGAAAACAGGACTCTTTATCAGGTGTCAGGTGTTACTTGCCAGCCAAGCAGCTGGGTTTTCACAAATATTCCTCAGCAACAGGTAGTGTATGGAGAAGGAGTGTTTACTGTTTGTTTGTATTTAAATTAGGCCATTAAGGCCATTATTAATTTCAGAGGAGGTATTAAAGCAGGGTTTAATATCTAGCAAATTAATTTACCATGTAATCCATTACTTTTCGTTATATGGTTTAATATCTTTGTGTGGTAAGGCATTAGCTGCATCACATGTTCGTGCTGAAAATCAGTTTGGTTGGTTCTAGATCTTCTGTATAAGCACTCCAGATCACAGTTCACATGAAGGACTGCCGCCCTAGATGCTGTCCTGGGAATTGCTCCTCCATGCATCAGAAATTTGGCTTTAGGTTAGGAACATGAGGAGCTGATAGAAGTCGCTCATCACTGTTAGCCATGAAACAGCCATGACCTTGTTTGTTTTCAGCTAATTTTCAGATGAAAAAAGCATTGACATTTCTTTCCCCTCCTTTTAGATTGATGGCTGGAAGCAGTCCTTGGGATTTGGCTATTTTCAAAACAAAATATTTGACCTGAAAGGTAATATTTATAGCAGGCAGCTAATAGAAAGCATACTTGCCCTCAATCTGTGTCTCTTGTGTATGTGCACTTTGGGTTCCCTCCTGGGCCTGACCTCTGCTGCACTCAATGCAGCTTCATTGACTTCACCTTCTATTCCCTTCTCCTGATAAATGAACCACTGGAAACAGCAGGGCTTGGTATGCAGGGGAAGCAGGGTGCAGGAAGTTCATGGCAGTCCTGTGCCATTCTGATCCTCTGCAAATGTCCCTTCCTGCCGGAGTGATGGATGGTGTGGGGCTTCTGCATCGGTCACTCGTGAACTCGGAGGGTCACCCAGGATGGCGTATTCTCCCTCTGGAAAGAGACCCTGCAGGGATGTTGATTTAGTGACATCTAGCAAGGACTGACCCTGTCAGTCAGTGCAGTAATGTTGGGAGTGGGGAAGGGTGTTAGCATTGGGTCACTGGATCTAAAGCAGGAGCAAATGATAGCTGGCCTCTATAAAAGCCCTCCTCTGGGCTGCTGATTGGACCTAGCAGGTGGGAAGGGACTATTTTGGAAGACGGGTCTGGCTGAAGGAGCAACTGCAGTCACAGCTCTCTTACAGCATCTAAGTCAGGACTGGGGAGTCCTCATCTGCTTGCAAACAGGTGCTTTCTGTTTTTTTTTCTTCAAGGTAAAAAATATCAGGGGGCAGTAGGTCTCTACAGAGCTTAAAAATGTCCGTGTCATTACAAATTGTGCCTGCAGGTTTTTGGGCTCCTGGTTCTTGTGAAGTTTTGATTTGAACAAATCTAATTTTTTCATGTTTGGACCCCTGTGCATGTCAATAAATCTGTCATTGTTCAGTGAGGATTTGCTGTGATGAGGTGTGGCTCAGTGGGATTCAAGGTGAGCACAGGACAGGCAGTGAGGAGCCCATGCCATTAAAATGAATAATGAGCAGAAGCAAGTCAGTTGAAAAAGCAGCATTTGGAGTTAGGTGGGAAGATCCTCGGCTGAACCAAATATAGTTCTGGTCTCCCTTTTCAGCCTCTACCTGAGATGCAGTGCTGGTGGTCTATTTTCCATCGAGGCATTTGTTATACTCTGGCCATAGATGCAGACTTTACCACATATTTGAAAACACATTCTGTTTTTTCCAGTCAAAATTGCTGATACACCAAACAGCAGTGACTTCACAACAGCTGGAGACCCAACACAAAAATCCTGCACTCCACAAATATCGCCAAGTTCCAGATTTTGGTTCAGCCGTTACGAGTTCAGAAATAGAGACCATACTCTAAGCAAGTTGGAATTTCAGTGAATTTCAGCTGACTATTTATTAAAGCTCTATTTAGACTGGCCTGTGATGAGGCTGGATTGTAGAGCTACAGCCTGCGATCAACACTCAGCAGGAGGTTATTTAGATTAAATACCAACTGTCTTGGAATGGTGGGAAAAGTTTCAGACAAAAGTTTTATTTACTGGGTTTTTGGACAAAGCTGTGGGATTGCAGTAATATTTTAGGAATTCTGTTGTACAGATAGTTTTCCTTCTTGAAGAAGTGTTCTTTTTGCATTGCAGTGTTCTTGAATTCAGCTACTGCCTTACGTATCCTCTGATGAATACGGTTCATATCCAATTTGCTCCCCTCCTTTATCTCCTTACTGTGAGAATGTAATCATCCTTTTGCTTTCTTNTTTTTTTTTTTTCTGTCAAGAGAAAAACAAGACAAGGGAGAAGCTTTTTTGGGGGGAGGGTGGAGGGGTAAGCATCACAATTTTTCTCATTTATCTTGAGATTTTTTTTCCCTTTTCCCATTTTACTTTTCCATTTTTCATGCTGACCTTTCTTCTCACCTTTCCTTTTCCTGTGTTCTCACTAAAGGGTGGGCTTACTCCTCCCTTCTCATCTACTCTTTTATTTTTAAAAATAAGAATCATGACTGATTGTTTTTTCTTCTCATCATTTATCTACTTGTCCACACCTGTTTCTTTCACTTTGGTTTCCTTCAAGTTTCAGCACGCATTTTCTCTTGTTCTGCTATTTGCTTTTCGTTTCTCCTCTGTGATTATGCCAGATCCCTTGGACCCCCCTCTCCTCCTTTCCAAGCCGCCAGCCCCAGGCTTGCTTCCTCCTGCCCAGCCCCAGCAGACTTTGCAGCTTGGCTGAGCAGCCCCTGCTGCTGCTGCAGTGCCAGAGACAGACTCGTGCCTTTCCGCTTCTCCCGGCACAGAGGCATTCGGTTTGACCGCTAATGTGATTTGCATCGTTTTATTTTGGGGTCAGCCCTTTCAAAAACTAATGCATGTAGGAAGCACCATAATGACTGTGTTGCAATGTTAGGCTTGAACTGCATAAAAGAGGGTCCACTGACTTACTTTCAGAATGAGTGCACAGTGTATAAAAATCACAAAAAGGAAAAATGATGCTCATGTAGTTAATGTCCCTGTAAACAGAATGAGTGATTCTGTAAACAAATGTGGCAAGCAACTCTCTGAAATTAAGAAAAATGCATGTTTCCTGTAATACTGGTTCATGTTTATACAAGGGTGCCTTGTCTTTTTTTGGCTCCAAAGAGTGAGCAATAGAAAATACTGGAAATTATAGTTAGACTATTAAATGTCTCCAGCCTTTCTCACTTATGCAAGTAAGTGAGATTTCCTGTTTCTCATTTTCACCTGACTGCCATGATGGAGGCATTTGGTACAATTGTTAATTTTATCTGAAAGTTATTTCTTTTTTTTTTTTTTCCCTCTCTTTTTTTTTTTTCTCTCTGAGGCTTTCTCAACTGCCACAAAATTTTCCTGAAATTAGTTTTACTAATAAGTGTATTCCTCTGGCCTCAGTTACTTTTCTTTGTATTGGATCTTGGAGGCTCCGATGCCTACCAAAGGGATCAGTGAAGCTACACGTCCTTGTCACACAGCAAATGTGAAATAGGTCACAAAGGACCTTGGCTGTGATGGGCTAGAAGCAGATGCTCTCCAAAAACTACAGTCACAGGTGTGCACTCTACATCATCAGGGAAGTCATTGGAAGGTGGAGGACTTGCAGGCACCAGCTCTTCGACAAGAGTCAAATGCTAGGGCAAAACAAGCTGACCTGATGGCCAGTGTTTAGCAGATGGATTGGAGGGAGATACAAAGACCGAAATATTTTGTCTCTAGAGGTGCAGTCTGAAAGGCTGATGTGTGAAGAGTGTCCCTGTGTGAGGCAAAGAAAATGATGGAGACTTTGTACAATGGAGGCACTTTACATTACTAATTTAAGCAAAATTCAGCAATACAAGAATGAAAAACTTCCTTAAAATAAAACTGAAAATACTGCAAGCCTTTGATCAGAATCTACTCAAGCTCAAACTGAAACTCTTATTTGATTTTCCAATGTCGCAGTGAAACCAAACACTCATTAAATCAGTAACAGTATTTAATATCCTTAAGTAGCCTGCAGAAGTTTTTTTTTTTTTTCAGAAAATAATTTCACCAAAGTTACTTTTGTCATCTGAATTTTGCTAAGTAGGTTAATCAAACTGTAATTTAGTATCTGAACCACAAACACCTTGCAAAGCTCTCTGGTTTCGGGTCTTACGTACTAGTTACTCTATTTCCATCCTGCCTAGCATAGAAATAATACCCTAAAGGTTATAGCTTTAACCAGAAACCATAGGTGAACAATCTCAAGACACATAGCCCACTTTATAACAGTGTCTCCTGCAGCCCCTAGCAGTGCTTTGACACAGACTGTTTCTTCCTGCACCTGTCTCATACAACTTTTGGGGGTGCTCCTGTACGTAGACATATTCATGTTTGCATCCTGATGATGAAGAAGCTGAAAATACCCTTTCTATTTAGTTTAAAAATATGTCAGTAGACACTGGGAAGTTAATATTATTAAAAGGGACAAATTGAATGGCAAAAGAAAAAGCTTCACAGATCCTCAGCTGGTGCAGCGCTCCAGTATCACAAGTGGTGGAAGTGCAAAATCAATATCAGTGAGCTTCTTATGAGTTGTTCCCTGCAGGGTAGAGAGAGTCACTGATCCTTAGCTGGTGTGCATGGACTTACACGGCTTCCTCTTTCCAAGGTACTTCCTTGCAGAAGATGTGATCAAATTTCAAACCTTCTCTGACAGTGCTAGATTACAGTGATTCAGGAATGATGACTGGTGTTGGCCAAGCAGTAGCCACGACAGGAACGTGTACCATGGCAGCTCTGGCTTCTAAGCAGTTAAATCCACATTTTCAGGATGTCCCTTCAGAAGTGCAGTTAGTACATCTCTGTTTGAAAGTGTTTAAATAAAACTTTAAAGTTGTTTGGGATTTTTGCTCACAAGCTCTATGAGCACTCCTGCATGTGTCCCATCAAAATTTCCCAATGAGGAAGGCTCCTTTAGCATGTGTGCTCTTCTGCTGTTGTAACATCTCTGTGTTCCAGAGAATTCAGCATAACACTGTAACGAATGTGATTATTAAAGCAGACAAGCAACATCTCAAAATTCAAGTACACATTTCAGTTGCTAAAATGATTACACATCAGCAATAAAAAAAATTCTTATACAATGAATTTATTTTGTCTTTTGATAATGTAAAGATAAACACTCTTTTTCTTCATATAAACAAGCAACTATAGTTACCTTTCTGTTTTGGATTTCATCAGTATGCCACAGTTTATTTTCCAAAATCTAATAAAACAGATCAGAAAAATTCCTTTAAACTCATTAAGTAAACCCTAATATATATAATTTAAAATGTGGTTTCTCTGTTTCTACAAGCTGTTTGCATGCAATGTTATACTACTGGTCTAGCATCTCCTAGATGAGGAAAAAGTGATGAATAACAAAGCTGCAGTTTTCCCCAGTGTAGGGGTGACTGCCCAAGCTGACATTTCTAACAGCCCAAAGAGAATTCCTGAGAAGGGATAAGACAACTATTGTAGCAGTGTGCAGCTGGTCTGTAGCTGGACAAAATAAATCTGATCATAACAAATCCAGTTTGGCTAACCTGGCTTGGTAGCCTGTAAGTCTAAATAATAACTCTTCTAATTGAATGCAGGGATCCCAAATCACAGCTTAATAGTAATTCCCAGGAGGATATATTACACTTCAGCTGAAAATAAAATATCAAAATTTTATTTTATGTGAGTTTCTGCAAATAATGTATTCAGGTTGTGTCTGTGTCCTCTCTTACAAATTTGGTCCTATGTTCTGACCCTGAAAAACCAGCAGAATTGAAATTTGGAAAAGTACAGCTTGGCCATTGTACATGTGTTGAGAGCATGGATTTTATTTTCACTTACAAAATTTTGAGGCAAGATCATGAATTAATGTTAATTTTTAAGCCATCGCCAATTTCACAGCACATACAGAAATCACACAAAGTTGAACATTATCAGGAAGATTTTACATGGACCTGAATTTGTTTGGTGCACTCACTGTAGCTCTGAACAACAGCCTCCAGTATTAAGGTTGTAAAAATAAGAAGATACACATTTCTCTGTCACTGTTAATTTGATACTGAACTGTGATAGATTTATGAAAGAAGCTATGTGTGAAAATCATTATTTCTAGAAAAGGTACTGCAGGATATATCTGAGAAATACTGTGGTATTAGGACACTTACGAAAAAAGGAAAAAATGTAAGTTCCATTGCACATATAAAGCATTATTTTCTCTTTTTTGTTTGTTTTGTTTGTTTTGTTTTTCCATGTAGATGAATATATTGTGTTTAGATGATGGGAGACATAAGTAAGGCTCCATTACAAACTACTACAAACCTTCAGTAGGATTCCTTCCCCATGGCAGCCAAGTATACTCATTTGTCAGGCAATTTAGAGAGATAGTAGGATTCATAACCGAATGTTTTGTTTGTTTACTTGCTCCTAAATGGTTTATTTTGGGCTGTTTTTAGGTTGGCTGTGTGCAGAGGCCATCAAGCCATGTTCTGAGGCAGTTCTGCTTTGTTACATTTGGAAAAAAAGAATGCTTTGGATTATGGTTTTCCCTCAAATTATTAGCAGGAACAAATGGTGTTTGATTTGTTTTGCTTTTCATTTGCATAATGATCAATGATAGGGCAGTGCCTGAATTAGCTTGGAAATCACACAACTGTTTTTATTTGGTCTGAATTTCTACATTCAGATAAGTTTCCTTTTCCTGCATGTAAATATCCATAAAACCATGTTGAAAATTTCAGGTCTCACCTAGTTATTCACTTTGTCGTGGCTACTGCTATCTTTATGAGTTTGATTCTCAAACGCTTCTGTACCAATATCCCACTTGATGGCCTGTTAACACACATTGTTCAAATAAAACCTCTTCCCTTTCATCTGATTTAATGTAATATTCTTCTTGGAGAATCACGGAAATAAGAGATAGAAAAGTAAACTTGTGCAAATTTTTCACCTGTGTAAGATTGTTCTCCAGTTCCTGACTGTCATCCAATGTTTATTGATTGCCAGTTGTCTGTTAGTTAATAGATGGCCCAACACCACACCTTATTTAGGTAGAAGGCCTTCTATGCCTCTGAAGCTCAGGCAGTTAGTCATGTTGTCATCATCCACAGAACACTGTTTTTCCTATGGAAAGACTGGTAGCTGCACTGTTTATAAGCTGCCTACTAAGAAGGCGTAAAACCCCATACAGTTCTGACTGTTCCTCTACATGGAAAGTACAAAATAATTTAAGAACTGTGTTTCTCTTTTTTACTCAGGCAATGTTCCGAGTAAGATTTCAGCAGAATTGCTTTTGTGATGCAGCAAAAAACCCCCCAAACCTGTCCAAGGACTTTACTGTCTGTTTTCTTTCTCTCTTTTTACATCTTGCAAACAGACATTGCCGTTACCCAGATTAACCTCTTCTGAGTTTTTCTTTTTTTCCCCTGGTATTTGGATCAGGCTTCTCTCTGGGTGGGGCGAAAAGTGAACTCTCCTAACATACAGTACAAATTAGGTCTTTTTAAAAACAAAGACTTCTCTTAAGAATAGCTGTGTTTTATTTCTGACAAAAGAAGGGAAAACACAAGTGTGCTCAGTAAATCAAGAAGTCAAATGTGTGTAATCTGATGCCAAATGTAAACATGTATGGACTTTACAAGGCTTGCTGACACTAGATGTTCTGATTTTCTTTCATTTGAAAAAGTGCTTTTGAGTATTCACAGTAGTGCTTGCAAGAGGCAGTCAAAATCACAAAGTGAATAAGAGCAGGTCTATGCAACAGCTTTTGCTGAATCGAGACACTTTTAGATTTTTTATGAACATACTATTTTCTGCTTGGAGTAGCTAATGTAAATGTGGTAGATCTAGCTAGCTGCATGTGCAGCGGGACTTTTTGGCCTGACTTTTTGGCAGAAAGTTTGTTAAGTGAATACTATAAAAAGCAGCTAAAGAGTCAGAATATAGTCCCTCACATACTAGCAAAACAGTTTGATTTCAGTGGAGGTTAAATACATAATTGCCTCAGAATATTGGACATAAAGACCACCTGAATACTCTTCCAGCACTGAAGGGTCTGAGTACCTTTCCATGTCCACTGAAGGAAAAACAGGGAAAAACAGAGTGCAGAAGTTAGTGCTTTAATTAATAAAGATGTTGTCATGTCTTCACTGCTGTTCTATCAGGCTGCTGCTGTAACAAATCATGTTATTACTCCATCTGTGCAGAAATACTGCTGTAAAACTAAAATTTTCAGGCTGCTCAACATTTGTAGTGAATGTTTCAAGCTGTGTTAATTATATATCTGTAAGCACTCTGGTACTAGTGTTAGTTGGGTAGATCCCAGAGGTCTGCCAAGAATTTTTTTTACGTAATTTTAATATTAACAGTATTTTTGTAGCTGCATATTTATTTTAAACATATCACAAGGGTTTCCAAGCACTAAAAAAACTGTTTGCAGCTAGTGAGTAGGACTTCTGTTCTTCAGCCATATCTCTAATTATATCCCATGACTGGGAGAGCATGTGTTTAATTTTTGCTTCTTCATGCTTTAGAGCAGTTACCAGATTGTTCTGAGGGGAAGCAAAAGTAATGACTTTAGCCCTTTACATTTCTTCTGAGGATGGTGAGGCATGTGGTGGTCTTTATTTCTAGTAAAGAGAGAGATACTGAGGAAAATGCAATTTTTCAATGCTGAGAGACAGCGTGCCCCAGAGCAGATGCTCTGAACCTCCCAGCACGAAGGGAAAGTGGAAGATCAGGAAGATGTCACATCACCTTTCTCCCTCCCCTCCCTCACTTGGTGTTGGCAGAGAACTTGTTAAGCTACCAAACCAGCTGCAGCAACTGTAGGACCCCTCCAGCCTAAGCTATTCAGTACTTCAGAAAAATTTGGCACCAGAAGCCAGCTAGAAGAATGCATGACTTGCAGTTCTGGAGAAGTAGGGTGCCCAGGGAGCTGCAGTGGTAGGTTGGGATCGCTGCACTAAGCCAATGCCCTAATGTGGACATTCCCTACATAGGCCTGCAGGCAGAAAGGACAGCAGGATGCTTGGCTCACCCCACCTGGGAGTCACCCTGTGGCAGCCAAACTCCCACCTGCCCCTCTCTGTACACGTGATGCAAATGTAGTAATAGCCAAGTCCCCAGCCCTAAGAAATTCTGACAAATGCAGTGAGACTAATTCCCTCTCTGTAACCATATAGTAGGATGTGGTTGCTCCTCAGGAAAGACTGACAGGAAGGGAAGGGAAAGGATGATGTGCTGCTGCCTGCCTTGCCTGTGACATCAAATCTGAGGGACACCTTCCATAGAAGGGTCTAGAAATGCCTAGATGGATTCACACAGTGCTTTTCATTCCCTCCCATCCTCTGCCAAGCTTTTTCCATGTAAAATAATTGGCTCCTCGAAGTCACTTGGATGAGTGTAAACTCTTGAAAGTGTCACGTAGCCCTTGGAATAATTCCAAAAAAATCTCAGCTTATTTGGAAAAACTGTTCCTTGAAAGAAATGAACAAACATTGGTCTGGATCCAAAGCCATGAAATCAACAGAGAGACTCTCATTACAGAAGGCTTTGGATCTGACTGACCCACTGGTGGCTATGACCAGAGCAATGGTATGTTACAATAAATAATTTTTAGATTTGTGCTTTCCTGATGCCTGCAAAGTTTTGCTAAGAGTAGAAAGAAAATAACAGCCTTCCATTGAAATCTCCTCCTTTCCTAACTCTTTGACACTACAGTTTATGATTCCTACTGTTCTACCTTGAATGCAGTACCTTCTCTCTTTTTACAAAAATTAGAGATATATGTAACCATTTAGAATGAAGAGTGAACTAGACATGCCAAGGACTTGCTTTTAATTTCCTTTTCTGTTTGTTTTTCTTAACTGCTCAATTCTTTTGATTATCTGAATCTACAGGTCATCATAGGTAGTTTAAATACCCATCAGACAGAAGAAGAGACAGAGAGAACAGCAGGGACTCAAAAAAATTCAAGTATGGTCTTAATATTCTCCATCTTGAGTTCTTCAATGTGCTTTTGCATAGCAGAAGCTTGAAACTGCATATTTGCTAGCGTCATTCACTTTGCATTTGTTTTTATCATTTGGTTTTGAGGTTTTTACCGTTAACAGCAGACACTTGCTTTGTCAGAAAACCACAGCCTTCACTGCTAAATGCAGTGGAGAGCAAAGCATTAGTCTAGAGGTTGGAGAAAGGAGTTTATTATGTCTTAGGGTATTATGATAAAATACTTCACCTACAAAAAAAAAAGCCAAGAAAAAGTTTGAATCAGTTCAGAGAATATGGGGGGTTTAGATTATCACCTGTAATATTATCAAACTCTAGCTTTCAAGAACTGTAAGTCATGTCATCAAGTTGCCTTAAAATCACAGGTTATGAAAACAGTATTTTGAGTTCTGGGCTTAGTGCTAATAGATTTCAGTTTCAGGCTTTTCTTTGTCACCAAGACTAGACACCTAATTTCTTTCTTTCATGACACAGCTGAGATTCCCACAAAATCACTTTTTGTTTTAAATATAGGCCTTTTAAAAAAACCTATCTGGTAAGATTCACAGTCGAATTACAAAGAGCTCACAGCACTGGTCTTACATGAAGTACAAGCTGATAGTAAATAAGCAGATTTTCCAAACTTACTCTAAGAAATATTTTCTGTTCCTCACCTCCTCGAATACGTATCATCTTAACATCCTTAAATATTGTGCTCATAAACACCTAAGGAGCAGCTGCTACCCTTAACGGTGCAAACTGGTCTCTACTGTGCCTGCAGTGGCACAGGGTCTCCATTTCTGAGGACAAACTGGCAGTTCCGAGTGTGTCCTCTCCTTTATACTGGGAACAGAGAAAGCAGGGGGCAAGAGGGTGCAAAGTTGTCCTGTCTGTCTCTCTAATTAGCAATGTTAATTAGTTGCCTTTTCCCGGAAGCCATGCAGATGGTGGAGGGGTGACAGTGGTAATAACTTTTCCTATTGCCAAGTCTGGAAATTTAATAGATACTAAAATTTTTCATGGGCAGTAGTACATCTGAGAAATTGATGCACTGGCAGGGAAGAAGCACTGGATGCTCTAGTAGTCTTCACTGTCTGACCTGCTGAGATTAAAAGTATGGCTGTACATTTTGAAATGTTTCAGAGTGATGAATCAAAGTGCACTCTTCTTTTAGACTCACAGTGAAGACATGAATGTTCTGGACCACATTCACAAATAAGCTCTAAAGGCTTCTGTCTTGGTCCAAACTTTGGGACTTGTGATAGCAGGATCTCACAAGTGGGATCTGCTTGTTCATACTGGAGGAACTAAGAAGATGTAAGAGAAAATGTGACCCATATTTCTGCCCTTAATTTTGAAATGGATGACTGTTTCAAGGAGAAAACAGTTATAGCTGGGGTTGGGGTATCTAGGATGGGATGAGGTTGTCTTACTGAGTCCCAAGTGAAGGAGGTTCGGCAGACACAGAGGTGATCTGAATGGCAGGGCCACTCACTCCTTCGTCCATGAGTTTTTGTAACTGGTGCAGGACAGTAGTACAGCCCTCTGCAAAGGGGACATACTAATTCCTGATTTTGCTGGTTAATACATTTTAACAGCTCCTTTTTCTGAGTACATGAAACAGAATGATCAAAAAGTCCCCAAGGCAGGGACTGATGTATATGAAGTGAAAAGCCCCTTAGTACCCTTTGACCAAGAAAATACATACTTATCCCCACTTGTGTAAGTTGCTGCCTCTGGTTTGGAAAAAAAAAAAAACAACAAACAAAACAAAACAAAACAAAAAAAAAAAAAAATTGAAGAATTATGCTTTGGTTTGGTTGGTTTTGGCTTGTTGTTATGGGTTTTTTTTGTGTGTTTTATTTTAATTTTTTGGTTGGTGCTTACATTTTGGCAAGGCCCTTTTAATGCTGAATGTCTGGAGTCTACATGCTGTCATACACAAAAGTTTGTGGTTTCTTTAATATCCTGCATTCCTGAAAAAACATAATTATTCACTTTCTGATTTTGTAATGGAATACTATTGTGTATGTGTACATATATATATATATGGGTGTGTGTAGATATCTTCACTTACAGTAAATGTGGAAATAGGGAAGACCTGAGAAGGATAAACAGAGAGTCAAAATGAATCTCAGAGGAGATAAGTGGTGAAAATGGGTAAACAAAATACTCCACTTCTGTGGGAAAACATGGAGGAGCTAAACCACAAACAGGAGAGGAAACAGCCAAATCTAAACAAGGAATTCAGCAGCAAGCTGTGGCAAATGTGATTTTAAAGAACAGAGTGTTCACAACAGACATGCGTCACTCCTGAAGATGAAGTATGTGAGCCCTGCTTTCCTGCTTCCCCATCCCCAGTACCTCCACAGAAAGCTCAGCCTCTCCTGTCCACCTTATTTGTTCAGTAGTGGACTTCATACGATTGATTCAGTTCTCATTAAACTGATTTACTGGGCTCGCTGGCTCTGCTCAGCTTCAGTTTATTCCTACTTTGTTTAAAATTCGGGAAGTGCTGGGGGAGGGGACAGGACACTAATGGCCGTTCTTGTGTAAGTGGAGTGGTAGCTGATTTATTGCAAAGGTTATAAAGGAAAAGTATTAAGTGTGTTCCATTCTATTTGGCAAAGCCATCCTGCACAATGTCCAACAAAACCCTGAGAGCGCTGGTTTGTACCAAAAAAAAAAAAAAAGGAAAAAAAAGGAAGGAGGGGTGTGTGTGCGTGTGGAAGGGGGATGCTCCACCAAGATGTGCTCTTCTTCTTTGAGCACATTAATTAAGACTGTAAATCACAAGCAACATGAAACAACTGTATTTGATGGAACATGGACAGTTCTGGAGTTCTGCTGTGCTTGCGCCATCAGTTTGAATACCTACACTGAAACACTAATGGGAGAGCAAACTTCAAAGAGAAATTCTGGCATGAAGAAGCAGTGTGCAGGATCATTACATGGATAAAGCTGTAAAATAGACTCCTCCGTGCAAACTGGGAAGGAGATGGAATTAAAGTTTGAAAGGTTTATAGGAACTCAGGCTTGTTTTCCTTTCATGCACAAAGTCAGTCCCACATTAATTTGGTAAAATAAGCTTGTGTATTAGTGTTTTGAATAAAAGGGGGGTTAGGAGGGTGACAGCAGAAAAAAAATTGTACTTGAATAATGAAAAACTCTGTTAGTATCCTTTAAAGCTAATTTTCCTTTTCTAATTAGTAGTTGAGGGAGTTCTTTTGTCACATCATAAGCAGTGGTGGGTCACATTCCCTATATTTATAGAAATTAAAGCCTAAATTTGTTACAATCACAAAGTTTTGTCTTCAGCACAACATCTTTAATAGAAATTCACTCAGTAATTCCTGCACAGCTGTCGTATCCTAAATGAATGTGCTGAAGCTTATATTTAGGAAGCCATTTAATCTTATTTTAAAGGTATTAAGTAAGACGGACAACCCTTTGTGTCAGGTTGTTTATTTTATTAGTTATTTAAAATAATATTTAATCTTTAAAATTTATTTCTCTTTGACTTAATCTTGTTACAGTTTCTTGCTGTTGTGTCTGTACTGGGCTGCAGTGGACTGGCTCTAATGTAGTTGAGATGATTTTCATCCATGTGGCATACATAGTCCAATTGTTCCTCATTTTCCTTTGGTGCAAAGGACTGGGTGCAAGTAACATTTGATGAAAAATGGTCTATCCTTAATAGTTAATTCACAAGCAACTTATTTCCCAGCACAATATTTTAATGTAATTATAAGTAGACTTCTGTCCAGCTACTCATCCATGATTCCTCAAAGTTTTTGGTTTGCCAAATGTGGTTTGCAGTGCAATTAATAATGTAGTGGATTCCAGAATTACTGGAGTATAACTGATTAGGTTAATTTTCCTTCTTATAGAATATGATATTGTAATACAGATGTTCTCTTTAGATGCGTGAAATGGAAAAAAAATTGTAAGGAATAACTTTAGAAAAAAAATTACCTGGAGTTATTTATATTCAGGATTCAGGAGCCCTGTTTGCAGCTATAGCTTCCATGGTTACCACAAAGCCGCTTCTTCCACTGACCCTATTAATTTTGTGAAGGATAACCCTCTGATGTTATGATACTATTTTGGAGACTATTCATTAATATAGATACATTATTTCTATATTTACATGTAGTATAAATGCCTATGCAATAAGCAGGGAAAAGGAATTTGTAGTATTACAAGAATGTGCATGCTGGAGGGTTTATGGAATGAGAATTCGAGCAGGGTTCAGAGTCATTGAACTTGTCATAACTTGCAGAAAGAGACAAATTACCTGTATCCTACTTAGGTTGTAAAGGAAAGTACTTCATTTTAGGCACAGTGTATCCACTACTCTGCCACTGTACTGGTACTTCAAAACACTACTTCTCCTTTCCCTAAGGACAGAAAAAAACATATTAACTGACTTCCTATGACATTTAAGACAGCGTCTTAAATGTGCTGGCTTAGCCTGCAGTGCCTTTCAGAGGCACTCAGATGGTCCTGGACAAAAATAAATGTATGCTGCTTGCCAAGAAGTGTTGCACCATAGTATGGTCATGTGTTTGGAAAGGCTTACACTTGTATGTCCAAATGTAACTTAAGGATGCACAGTGTTGAACTGTACCTGTGCTGGAAAAAAAAGTCTTTTCAGAAACTCTGGGATAACAGTTAACTTCTCTTTTACTTCCCTACTGTTCTCCATCAACAAATAAACCACAAACAAACAAAAAACAAAAAAAAAACCCCAAACCGAAAACAAAACAACAACAACAAAAGCATAAATGAACCCTGCTTTAATAATTCTCTTTTAAGAAAGAGATTTCAGTGTTATTATAGAATTTCATACAAAAAGCACATTCTCAACTTGCCACTGATTTCCACGGACCTAAACCAGTGTTTCTTACACCCAGCCAGAGTGGCTGCATTCAGTTGTTCAGTTGCCAAGGTTATTGTGTGCAGCTACCACACAAAAACATACTTTCCTTATTCCGTTGTCTTTCAGGCACTGCTGTGGCTGGTTTAGATAGGCTGTGACTAAACAGGCGGTCACAGGAAAACCATGTATTAAAAACTTTTGACCTGAAATGATTGGCAGATGCAAAGGCTCCTGTCTCAGGCTCTTTAGAACAAGCACACTATAACCTTGATTCCCTGGTTGCCCTGGTGTATGTATTTCTATTAATTCTTGGATCATCTGGGAAGACTACCCAGTTCAGTTTAATTTTCATACATAGATAATTTCTGTGGGAAGCAGTAAAACATTTCTGAATGAGAGCTGATAAAGCAGAGCAGAACCAAGGGAGATGCTTTTCCATTTCTTATTGACATCAGATCAAGATCCAGTGTGTTCTTGGGAAATACACTCCATGCAAATGCAGTCCATGGAGTTACCAGCCGAGTGAATCACAGGCTAATGCTGTGTAAATGGATGGGCTTTCTGCCCATGCTGGCTGAATATGTGATAGCAGCACAACTGAGCAGATGCCCTTCAGCACCATTTGTTGCCAAAGTGGTTGCTGTTGCACAGTCTCTACACCCAGGTACGCGTGCTTTGGGTCTCATCTTGTGGCAGGCACATTTATTTAGAGCATCCAAACTAAATTTCATGGCTGGCATTTGCCTCCAGCATGACATTGAGCAGGAAGCGGGGGTGGTATGTTTCTCACCCATCTTCACATGCCAGAGTTTGAGTCAGTTTGCTCAGAGCTTCCTTTACTGTCCATGGAGAAAACCAGCCAGCATTTACAAGACATTTATCAATCTCTTTCAGACATCAACAAGAAATAAGTTTACATTTAGTCAGATGGAACTGACACTTAACACCAGACTTTGAAGTGTGTTGAGATAGACATCTGATGATGCAGATGGATACACAGTGGGTATGTCAAAAGATGGAGATCACTCCAGGTTGTTCTTTTTTTCCTGAGGAGTCAAAACGTTTAACAATCAGTCTCTGAGCTCCTGGGCTAGTGATGCTGCCCTGCTGGGCATAGGAACCTTAGGTGCTGGATATCTACACTGTACTGCTGGGGAGGGTTGCTAGCAGCTGTGGCCTGACTCATCCAGCATTCTTTTGGACAATACCTGGACACAGTTGGGGTGCTGAAGATAGACCAGGTGTCATTGCCATTGCCTAGGTGACTTGCACACAGCCCTGTGAAGGAGTCTGAGTGGTGCTGGTACATATGACATAGGCCCTCCTGGGTGGGTAGTTTGCAGTGCCATAGAACAGTTGCAGCCGTGTCTGTAGCCTGTGTGTCCCTGCTCCTTGTTTACTACATCATGGCCACAGTGTTCCCTGGCTCAGAACCGTTTATAAGCCTAAGTTAAAACTTGTTGGAGAGTTCCCAGACAGGGTAGTTTACACCCAGAGTAGTTATTTGGTGCATTTTGCTCACAGCTGTACAAATCCTTGTGTCTTTATCACTGGAGAAGACTGGGGTGAGGGAAGGTAAATATGTCAGCAGGTAGAAAGAGGGAGGTGGCAGCAACTTCTTTAAACCAGCATTGCTGCCAGAAACTTGTTCTTCAAATGACCCCCTGTGGAATTCACCTGCCAATCCATGGTCGTTTGAATAGTTCAGTACATTGGCTTCAGGGAGCCCCAGAACAAAGACTTTACTTTAAAAACTCCGACCTTACTAAGATAGAACTCCCACTCATGCCCCAGGGAGTTTTGCATGAGGAAGGATTACAGGATGGTGTCTCAGCTTTGTTGTTTGTACTGCCTGTAGCTGGTTTTTAGGTCTGTGGATGAATAAAGGCTGTGCCCATTTACAAGAAAACTTGATTTCCGTTTGCTCCCTTTCCGTTTGCTAAAAAACTTTATCATCCTCTTTATAAGCTAGAGAGGGGCTTTTGAGGAATTTACAAGTGAGGAGGAAGGGCACCCACCCAACAGAGGTGCCTTGGGAGAATGTGGAGATGGGGAGGGCTTCGAGGATCTTAGCAGGCAGGCAGTGGCATCTGAGATTTTTAGGTTTCCCACACTCTCCCCAACGTGGGCCCCGAGGTTTCCGATGTGAAGAGTTGCTCAGTCCTGGCAGGACTGCTGTTAAGCTCAAGCTCAGGTCTTGAGTCTGTTCAGTATTTGGAGATCCTGAGGTGTTTTTTTCCCCTCCTCTTGTGTGACAGGTATGCTGCATCATGCCTTTAGTTTCTCTGATTCTGCGGTTACTCATTGTTATGTTGTGTGAGTAAAGCCAGCAGGTGTTACAATATCTTCCCCGTCAGCATGTCTTGCAGTTTCTGTTTCCTTGGATGAGACAGGAAAGCAGTCACTTCAGGGCCAGAGAACTGGGCCTCATTTCGTCAGCTGGAAGGTGACTAGTTAAAATCTAACTAGCAGTCTCACACCCAGTGCCTGGCAGGAACAGTCTCTGAAGACTATAAGAAAATAAAAATTCCCTGCTCTGTCATATAATGGAAATGAGTATACTTCAACAACCATCTCCTCTAATCTGTTAGCCAGCCCTTAGCAGCTTACCAAGCCTGTATTTAACCTATTTCCCTAATGGCAATTAAGAAATGTTTTCATTTCCCAGGGAGAGGATTGCCAATGAAATCCTCCTCTCCCCTCCAATCCCCATCCTGTGGCTCCGTTCTCTCCCTCCTCTTACCCACACCCCAGCTCCTTCTTCCTTAGCCCAAGGCATCCAAAGCATTCCCCGTGTGTTTGGGTAGCATGCAGTGAGGAAGAAATGATTAAGCAGCTGAATGTTTGAAATCCAGCTAAATGCACCGATTATTATCTGCTTAGGGCTTTCTTATCTCGAACTGTGTGGTGCTTAATGGTAGGCCCATTGTTTTCAACTCAAAGGTATTAATGAAGGAATCAGGGCAGCAGGCTGATGTCATAGGTGGCTGAAAGGTGACTTGTGCACTGATTTCCCTTACTCCACGCCTTCACAAGTCCCTTCCAACAAGTTCGGAAGAAGGGTTAGTATTTTTAGAGTGGAGAAAAAAAAAAAAAAAGGCAGCAAGCAGCCGAGGTTGCATTTTTGTGTCTGGTAAAAGGAATGCAGGGGCTCCTAAATATCCTGCTTAAAAGATGGACTCTCTGAGCTTCTGCTCTACTTTCTCACTTCATAAAGACCCTGAACTGTTGGCGGGTCTCAGCGTGAAAGCAGCCCTTGTTCACACCTGCCCTAGACACTGACCAGCAGACCATGCTTGATGTCCTGACCTATATCCAAGGTGAGGTTTCCACTTAGTGTTTTCCACGGGAAGAAAGGGCTGTGTAAGTAGCTGCCACCAAGGAAGGCTCCTTGAGGTGGATGAAGCCCTCAAGATGATGCACAATTTAAGGAAGTGCTTTTGTTATCAGCTGTACTTTTTGTCACTCTTCCTAGTTAAATCCTTTTCTCTTTTTTTTTCAAATGCACATAGTTATTAGATGCGAAGTGGTGTATGTTGTGTGAAGAGAGACTTCTTTCTGGGGTGAGGTATCTTTAGTGTATTCAGTTTTCTATTACACAACACAAGCAGGGAAAGAGGTAAAGATTCAGAATAGATTAGATTTCATTGTCATTGTTTGTAGTTTAATCATACACTGTTATTTTTGTAATTCTTTTTGTGACAGAATTAATTTATTATTCCTTCCCTTTTTGTCATCCACATGAAAAACACACTTCTTTGACTTAAGGTACTGCTCTACATGGTAGTACTTCGGCATCACACTCCTGCAAAAATTATCAAGGTGGTGTTTTTTTATGGGCTCACCTAAGAATTCGAAGAAAGGTGTGTTACCAGAAACTGACTTGTGGAGCTTTTGTAATTTTGGGGACAATTAAAGAAAACCAGCTTTTAAGCAGTAGTGTCTTAAGGTAGCAGGTAAAGAGTTCTTCTGTCCATACATATCCAGGCAGGTCTCAGACTAGAATAAAAATTAATGCACTTTCTTTCTTGATTTAAATGAGACAATATTTTTTGTTTAATATGTAAGTTAATCAGAGTCTTTGTAATTACAGTTATAATTTCTTTGCTGGCATGAGATTCATAAGATAGGATTTCTGTCTTACCTAAATGAGTGAAGAGCTTAATCCTTTCATATTTTTGATTGGTGTTCTTTGTTTTTCTCAATTTCAGTTTAGTTTTGGTTTGATGAACATGCAGTAGCTTTCACTGTTCACTGGAGTATTCTGTGCCTGTGACGGAGCTATCTAAATAGTCCACTAGCAAAGACTAGAAAATCAAAAGAAAGAGCAGAGGAGAAAGAGTGGCACTGAATACCCATACATGCATCAAAGCTAGCTGCTGTCATGAATAAGATTTACTTAACAGGAAACCATCAAACACAAAAATGTTCCCTTCAATTTTTTTTTTTTCCCAGGGAGAAAAATAACTGCACAGCACTAGATTGATTTTGGAGAGGTTTTTTTTCGGTTTTGGGGTTTTTTTCCCATTTTGACTTATTAATTTGAGGTTGGGATTGGTTTGTGTAGGGTGTTTTTGGTGTGTTTGGGGTTTTTTGGAGTGGAAAGGCTGAGTAAACTGACCAGCACTTCCAGTCCTGTCCTCTCCCATCCCCTCCTGTCCCCTCCCTGTTTCTGTAGGTTCAGCAGTAAAAACCTATTGAAATGTGAGATTACCAAACTGAAGCAATCAGTCTGAAATGATTAAGGAAGATGACTATTCTTTTCTTCAGATGACCAAAAGTCATCTTGTCCAGAGCTCCTTATCTTCAAGGTGCTATTTCACAACAGTTTCTGTCTTTCTAAGTATGTATTTCCTGTTAAAATCTGAAGACTTTAAATTGTAGGTAAGCTTGTATGTATGAACTATCACCAGCAGTTACAAAAATTGATGTCTGTCTTTCTTTTGAAATTATGTTGATTTTTTTTAAAGGAAAAAGTGTTTATTTATTTCTTCAGCAATTTAGAAGATTATGTGTCAAGCCTAGGGTGAAATTTTGTTTGCTGAACTTATCTTAAACCTCAGGAGGGGAGGAAGGTTTCGTTTAAAGGTCAAAGCATTTCAAGATTTCAATTTAGTATATTTTTTACCTTTAAAGTTTTCTCTTACCCCACCCAGTCCTCAGAGCTTAGAAGATTTTTAGATGCCTTACACATGTTCATGTATTGAAATTTTGGAAATAGCTCCACATTAAATGCCAGAAAAGCAAAATATTCATGTATGTATTATTACCATCTACTGTGCGCAAACACTTCTCTGGCGAGAAATTCAGTGTTTGAGGTTAGAGGAGAGTGCTGGAGCTGACAAAATTCAGATGCTAATGATAATTAATTTATATAGTGGCAAAGATAGGTGCAGTGCCAGGTGCTTTACAGACAGATAAGATCTGGTTTCTGCTTCAGTGAGTTTACAATCTGAGGCCCCGGGTTTGCAAATACTTATGCACATGAGTTATGCCACCGAGTGCAGTGACACTACTCATGCATGTGAAGTTACTCACCTGTAGTGAGCTGTCTGTGTACAGTTTCAACTGCATGAGCTTTTCAATTGATTGTGCAGTGAGTCAGTAATTGTTCAGGCTGATAATTGCAGTTATTTAATAAGCTCTGCCAGTCAGAAATTAAAGAAAGAATACAGGAGTCGCTTTTCCACAGGGGAATTGAAAACTCGGGTTTTCCCGGCAAGTTTTCCAGGAAGAAAACAGTCCATGTTAGATCTGGCATTTTCATGTCACACTGGCTTAAGTTATGTGTATGTGCTTACAGATCACAGAGGAGAAAAAAAAATCACCAGATAATTGGAAGGGAAAAGTGTTATTCCCTTTCCTCATTTGTCGTGATGCTGATCTTGGGGCCGCAGTAAGAGTGTTTCCAGTGGAATTACTTTCAAGTCTGGGAAAAAGCAATCAGCAGAGGCCTTGGTAGCTGTAAATTTGTGGCAGCAGTCCCTAATTCATCTTGTAATTCTATGACAGGCTCTGAATTGCCCGTATTTGGCCAGGGATCACCTCAGTGGACAGTTAATGAAAGAGCAGAGGGAACTTGAAGGTCAGTCACATTGAATTCTTTTTTCTTCCTGGCTAGGTCTTTTTTATTGCATCCTATCTTTCTTTGTATAATTTATTAAAGAAAAGCCTTTTTTGTTTGTTTTTGGCAAAGGCAAATGTACGCCTCTTCGTTTATATGCCTTTTTTTCCTTGAAGCATTTATAAAACAGCCTAAAATGCCTCAAAATAGATGTTTCTGTTGAAATTGCTTGACAGAATTATGCTTTAGCCAATTTCTATTTCTTATCTGAGTGTGGTCATGAGAATAAAACAGCAACAGATGCTGCAACCAGGTATGTTTTTTAGAATGGAATTTGTACTCTGACATGTGAATCTAATCTCAGTACAATGAGAAGCCTTTAGTTATTGGCTCATGCTCAGAATAAATGAATTTGAACTTCAGAAGGCCATGAGGCTAATTAAAATAACACCAGAAAATGCATTTGGAGTCAGACTAACCAGCAGATAAGCTGTAAGAGCATTTGTTTGTTGAAACACTGTAGTAAACAGGGGCTGACTTACCAGAACACAAGATTTTTTGTGACATGTATAGCATAACAGACATTGAAAAAAAAACAAAGGGGAGCCATGGATTAAAAATTACAGTGGCCTTTGCTTTTTCTTCTTCCCTCTTTTTTATTTTATAAGATAATTTCCTGTCATCACTGTTTTCTCTTTTTCAGAATCTTTTCTTTCTTTGGAGAACATCAGTCTTGTCTCTTACCTCATTCAGTCTGTCTCTCAGAGTACCTACCTTGTGTCTTAATCTTCTCTCTCTACCTTATGCCTCATTTTTTTGCCTTCTTTTTCTGTCCAAAAACAACAACATAGTGTTGTTTTTATCTATTTTGACTTCCATTCCAAATACATTATCTTCCCACCTCAGAGTTCCCTTCCCCTGTTCAGCCTTTGTCAGAAAAAAAATTGACCCTTCCAGATAAAGTATTTTGAATGACCACTCTAGCTGCAGGGAAAAAGGAAGTGTTGGTGGATGAAGTAGTGGTTTTTTTTCAGTATCTGAGCTCCTTTCAACAGTCACAACAAGATCACTGCTACTATATCTCAGGTTGAATTCAAAATACTTTGCAATTCTTGGGAAGCTTCATTTGCTATTAAATTAAACCTACAAAGTAGGAGAAATTGAAGATTAAAAAAGAAGTGGCTAGAGAAGTCCACTTTCTGTCTGCTATACAAGGGAAAATAAAAAAATATTTAGAGGTGAGTTTATTTTTCAAAGTACATTCAGTCTAAACTAGTGGTAAGAATTAACTGCATTTTAATGGCTATCATGTAGTCAAGGGTGCCTTTACTATAAGTAGAGTACAATGAGCTTTTCTATTTGTGAACTTGGGATTCCATGTCACTTTTTAATAGGCTTCTGCAGCACACATCCTTTTGACTGCCTGTGATACAGCAGAGGTCATTACTAGGTGCAGGACCTGCTTCTCGGCTATGGCTGTCTTGGCTGGTGGGATGTGTCTTGTGGATGTTGTGACTGTGGCCACTTGTCCTTTACCAGCACCAGGGGATTTCCAGCCGCCGTGCTTTGGCGTATCCCAGGCAAACAGATCACTGATGTGGTGTGGAAGGCAAGGTGATGCCTGCTACCTTGGTCATGCTGTTGCATCTCTACAGATAAAAGGGGAGGTTGTTCATACATAACCCTTTGAAAATTATGCCAATATAATCTTAGTTAAGTCTTGTGGAACAAAAATGGTCTTGGTTCTTGCACAAGCCAATGCAGGGAACAAGATGGCCTCTCACAGTTTCAGTAACATCTCATTTCTACACGTGCTGAATTTCTAATATTTGTCCAAGAAGCTGCTCTGTGGAGGTTGATTGGAAGTGATAGGGATTGTTTTGTGTCTCAATTTTGCATATTTCTGTTTAAATCAGATTAAGTCATTGTATTTGAAATGCTGGATTTGGCAGAAACAAAATCGGTTGAAGGAGCACAAGAAAGTCTTCTCTTTTTGTGTAGAAGACTATTGTTAACTTAATATAACAGGGTGTCAAAATCCATCATACGCTAAGTGTTTATAAAGTGCTTTTATTAATGGTGTAAAAAATCCAGTAACAACCCAAGAAACTTCTCATTATGAGAGGGGAAAACATTAGTGCTTTTCCTGACAGTGTTCCTTTTCATGGGGGATTCCTCTGTGGAGCACTAATCAAGTCCATTCAGAAAGATCTTAATTAATTTAATTAAAATCTGTCAGATCAAACTGATTAGCCTGACATTCAGCCTGGCAGGAGGAAGGAGGCTGGTACATGCATTGAGGTGGGCTTGCCGCTTGCAATCAGAGATGTGTGGCTGCTGTGGGGATCAAAGCCATCTTTCATTGTCATCAGAATAAATGCTATGGCTCCCCCAGGCAAGTGATCCAGTTTCTTTTCTTTTTGTTAGAAAATATTTTATACCCTCACAGCCCCAGCAGCTCAGCAGGGGACAGCAAGTACCTGGTCAGGCATGTGGTGCAGGGGAGTGCCAGGTGACCTTGCTACCCTCCTGACAATGGGAATACAGATTAGACATTTCTCATCCCATCCTCTTCGCCATCCTCTGTCTCAGCTGTTGGTCATGGATTGGCCATGGTGGCAGGGGTGACTGCATTTTGATGCTGGGCATGGGTGTTGCTGCAACAGAGCCTTCCAAGGAGTGGTGTGTCCACATGGGGCATCTCCCTTCTGCTGCAGCCTCCCACTGAGCTGAGGTGGGAAAACTGCACTCTCTGCTATCTGCCTGTGCTTGTCCAAAATATGAGGAACTACCTCAACCACGTAAGCTTCTTAATTCTGCAGCTGCTAATAATGATGTGTGGTTTCTATGGCAAACATCAGGGCAGCCAGTGCCAATCTGTGTCTCTAGGTCTTTGCACTTCCCCTACCCCACACACGTACTTATGGAGTACCTCTCGTCTTCAAAGATTTTAATAAACACTTTTATCCATCGTTATAGTGGGATGGATCCATCAAAAGGGTAATAGCTAGTAAATACTCCATTTTTCAAGCCCAAATCCTGCAGGCGCTTAGGCATATGTTTTAGCTTTATGTGCCATAATTCAGCCTTCAGTGGAACCATTCACAGTACATGAAGTTAAGCATATGTGTAAGTTAGGAATTGTAAAGATTAAATAGCATTCCTGCTAGCTGGAAATCAAAAGGTAGATGAAAACAGGGACGCCAACTACAGAGGAAATGCAGTTCCCAAAGGAAGAGCAACAGCTGACATGAAAGACTTGCCAACAGAGGACCTGTCAGTGACACGTGTTTGGTCTTTATTTGTGAGAGGGACTCTTCTCCTGGCAAAATGCCAATGGGTCAATTTCTCCAAGGGTGGAACTCATCTGGAGCATTGAGTTCCATTTGCGTGGGCACACACCTAGTGAAATCATCTTTCTACAGTTTAGAAGCGTGTAACCCATTTAAGTACTTGGGCTTCACCAGATTTTTTGCCAGGAAATGATAGATTGTTGGAAGAAATAGGACATGAGTTTCATCTGCAGATGCTTTTTCTGACTTACACCTTCCCAGTACTTTGTGGCCATGTCAGATGAATTGATACCAGTATCCTTGAAAAAGGCAAGGTAGCTTTAATTTGAACTGTGAACCTGCAATAAAACTGTGTGTTTGGTCAGTTTAGGATCTTATAGCTGTAGGAAGATGCTTTATGGAATGATTCACGGTGATAAGGGTAGGGCAGACAAATAGGTAGAAATAAGCCACTAGCCACACTGGCCAATAGGTGGGGGGTTTGTTGTTTGTTTTTGGTTTTGTTTTTGTTTTAATAAAATTGTAATAATCTTTTGCCTTCTCTGCTATCTAAGCCTCAGCTTAGATATTTAGACACATTTTTCCCTACCTGACAAGGGCTTCTTTGATCCTGATTTTGTATTATCTCCACACTGGCCCAAGGATCCACCCACGATGAGACCTTTTAGCAAGAAAATGTATGTGTACATGTAATAAACGTGGTCTCTGTTGATGGAGGCTAAACTCAGGCCATTCTTCTAGCGGGGTACCAGAGTCTTTTTTTTCTCCTCGTTGTTTTTACTATGGAGTCCTTCCCTGGCATCTTCCCCACTTCTCCATTAATTTTCTCTTAATGCAAAACCGGATTCTATTCAACCGTACTTATTAAATTGGAATCTGCTCTATTTTTTTTTTTTTTTTTTTCCCTAAATAGCAGAAACTAACTTGAAAAACTTCAAGGTTTCAGTCATGGAGACTGAGTGGTAGATTCAACACGTTGCCATAAGGCATATTTGTAGATATAAATAGGCAACAAGAAGGAATTTTTGAAGATACATTTTTAATAAGATTTTATAAAATTGGTCTCTTCCAATGCAGCAGCTGTATTAGCTGTAGGTACTACCTGAATCAAAGTGATTTTTATTTTTTCTTCATCTTTTGCACTCAGCTAACCTAATATTTTGAGGAAATAACACTGGACATTATTGATCTATTTTTTCTTTTCTTCCTGGCTCCTAGGTCACAGTTTAGGCCCTAGTTCAGCAAAGTACTTAAGAAGAGGCTTATCTTTAAGCACATGTTCAAGTCTCAGCAGAGTAAATGAGAATTAAGCAAATACTTAAGTACTTTACTGAATAGGGATAGAATTAAGCATGTAGTTGAATGTTTTGCTGAATCAGGGCCTTAAAATTAAAAATTAATCTTATTTGTGCTACGAAGATTGGAAAGCTATGCGCTAGATTTGGATCTTGAATTAATATAAACCAGGAATGGGGTAGCACCAACTGTCACAAGGAGAGGGGTGTATAGGTGTAAAAAGGGGGTTGTTAAAATTGCTGGAGTTGTTAAAATCATGGGTAGGACATAGAAGAGATGTGCATTCTGTTCCTATGTCTGTTTCAGGCTAAGTTCTTGGAGACTGAAATTCCTTTGTGTTTCAGTCCTGGTGCTGGTGAACCCTGGCATGCATAAAAAGTTCTATAATGTTAATAGCTGCCATGCTAAATCTGAAGTTGCAGGAGTAGGGGCTTAATCTTTCTAAGCCTCAACACACACTCTGTTTGTCCTGTGAAGTGAAGGTAATGCCGCTTCTCTTCTTTCCAACTCTTTGAGCTGGGGAGGTTTCTTTCTGCACAGTACCTTGATGCCTGGCACAGTGCTCTTTCATGTGCCTTCTAGAAGTTTTTGTAATAAAAGTCCATAATAATAAATCCTGTGCTTCAGCCTTGACAAAATTATTTGTGTGACATGATATAGGGTATTGTTGCAGGTGAAATTTTTGTCAAGATTTAGCTTGATACAAAATAATGTTAGCACTAAGTAGTTTTCTGACCAGCATAATTAACTTGTGAAACTCTAGGAAAAAATATTTCAAGAAATACTGTAACATTCCACTATTTTTTACGAAGACAGCTGCTGTTTTCAGCCTGTAGAGTTGACCAGGATATGGATGTATGTAGGGGGACATTTGCGTGGACCGGTTTTAGGAATGTCTGTTAAAACTGAAAACATCTAGAATTTTTAGTGCCTATGAATTCCTTTTGAGCAGTTTTTGGTATTGGCAATAAATACTTGAGTGGTTGAAGTGACGTATTTGACAACCATCTTTTCTATGAATATGAAATATGTGCCTGGAGCTGGCTCAGTGTTCATCATGATCGTCTGTGTTGGTGTTACCCTGTAGTGATGCTCAGAGAAGACTGATTGACCCAAGTGCTTCTCTTCAAGAAAACTTTATATAGGGATAGCTCAGCAAGTAGGCACAGTGAGTGTAATATGATCTGCATGGGTGCTAGCTAATGGTTAACTGGCTATGCTGATCCTCAAACTAACACAATCAGTGTGGGATGAGTTGTTATTCCTGCAGACAATCCACTTCAGGTTGGAGACTAAAGCCTTACTCTCAGGAGTAGAAGAAAGGAGGAGGGCTTTCACTGCCTGCTCAAACAGGGAAGGAAGGGAAGGAAGGAAGGCATCATGTTACTAGAGCTGCTGTTTTCAAATCGAAACAGGAGGGATGAGGGTAGTAGGGTTTCTGAGGATCTTCTGAAGTGTGTAGGGTGTCTGACCTCAACTCAGCTGTTATTTTGATTTTTTAACTGACTGTGGTCTGAAGAGGTGCTTGATGCAGTGTAAAGCTTCTCAGGATAGCTGGCCTGACTTTGTGCTAAGGCTTTGAGTAAGGGGAGAGAAATAGGCAAGATCATGCTTTACACATGAGGTTACAGTGTGGAGATACTCTGTATGGAGAATGAAAGGGGAAAGATAGTGCTGAAACTTTGACCTCTCTGTACAAGGCAGAAAATTATTAGATAAGGTGAGTCAAAACTGTGGATCTTGTATGCTGGGGGCTTTGGAAACTTTGTGGAAACTGCTTGTTATTAGGCATATAGGATAACCATCTTGTTTTCTGAAATTTCATAGAGACATAAATCTACATTTTGTGTATGTGAGAGACCCCTTGCCCAAGCACAGTTCTTGCAATGATAGCATTGTATGATCATCTCTGTTAATCATCTTGGCTTATAAAATCGGTTGAATTAATATATTAAATCTGAACTGTTTAAAAAACACTGGTTCTAGATGAGTTGTAATAGCGTGGGCTTGCTCGGGGTTTTGTTTTTGTTTTTTTAATGGCAAATACAAATTCCACTCTGTGCATTTGAAATATGAGAACTAGGGTTTTTTTTTTTTTTAGAATAAGCAAATTATTTGTTCCTACAGGTAGAAATCCAGACTCAGCATTGAAGGCTTTAAAAGCATTTCTAGAGCAAAACGAGTGGGTTTCATTTTTTCAGTTATGGGCAGAGTAAGTTGGTATTTCATTATTTTCATCCTGACTAGTAGGAGATACAAGTATTACATCAGAAATTGTCTCTTTGTGGTTATTTTTTATTTTAACTTTTCCTCCCTTGATGAATGAAGTGATCCACATCTAAAAACAAGCTTTGTATAAAGTGATGGAATTTTGACTGTATAGCATCTATTGCTACAATAGAAGCTCTGTTCAGAAGTTTACAGTTTGATGCATTTAAAGTATTGTTTTTCACCAGGTAAAAATTCTTTGTTAAAATGTTGTTGGGTGCTGAGTTCCATCTTTATTTAGGGTTACCCTTGCACTTAATTCAATTGAGCTATCTGTGACTTGGAGAATAAACATTTGACAAGAGACAAAAATTATGAGAGACTTAAAAGACATCTAATTTTCTTCTAGTTTTGTGTTATTGATTAACAGTATACTTCATTTGACTTTGGTTGTACAAAACCTCTGTCAACTAAGTTAATAGTAAATGTCCCTTCCTTGTTAGCATGACATGAAAGTCTCTGGCGCACAGATGGCTTTTAGGCATCTTTCATTCACAAAATACAATACATACCTGTAATTTTTAAAAAAATTAATATTTTAAAATTACTATCAAATAACAAAACCTTAATTTGCTATTTTGTTTAAATAATTTTCTCTTGACAAAGTATGGTTTGATATGATAACTGAATTGATTTCTAATACAGAATGAAAGATTAAAATATTTTAAACAGGTCAATCAAATATTGATAGGCATGGAAAGTAAGGGATTTTGATTTGTGAATTCTTCAGCCACTTTTTTCTTAGGCAGAAAAATAACACCTGCACCATTTCTACGAGTTGTTAATGGCAAAAAAATTAAAATTATAATTCAAAATTTTTGAAGCAAATTAGCAATTAGGAACCTGGAACAAGGGGCAGCTTTTGAACTCCAAGTTTGTTAAACAAAAATTCATTAACTTTTTTGCTGGGAAACTCCTCTTTTAACCATAGCAAAATTATAAATTTTTATCTCCTTAGTACCTTCTTGGCTTAAAGTGACAAAGTCTAAAAAGACTTTATGAACACAAGTTTCAGGGTTTTTTTGTTTCGTTTCACTAACTTCCATTTTACGGAGACTTTATGAGTTCCTGTGCATCTTCCAAATATTGACACTGCTGGGGCAGGATGGAAAGTTCAGACCAAATCTTGAACCTTCTCTTGTTGGTTCTACAGACTGTCTGGAGTCCAAAGGTTACGAACTGCTTGTAAACTATCTCCAGAATAAAAGCCTGTGTGCCAGGACATCAGTGCTGGTATTGTGTCCTCTATTCTTTTCCTAATTTGCAGTTTCTCTCCACCCTGCCCCCGTGGATTGTCAATGGCCTGAATTGTTTCAGTCTGTTTAATTCAGCGAGGCTGTGCTAATCGGTGTCTCGGTGTCGCCTGAAAGCCTGTCTTGAGACCTCGAGACTTCAGAGATGTTAATTCGCTTACTATTACAAAACAAAAAGGAAAAAGTGGAGGGAAAAAAAAAAAAAGAGGAAATAGAATAGAGTAGACACCAGAGTAGTTCTACATTGTCCACTCTAGAGGCACAGACATTAAACCTGCAACAGTCAGTACACAACTTTTAACAGAGGAGTTTTTAGTACACACCAATTTAACAGAACTATTTTCTTTAACAATAAGCATTCAAATTGCTCTGTACAAGATTGACCCAGTGAGTAAAAGTCAACAGAAATCTCAGAAATCTTCCTGTGCACGTGAATTTAAAGAGTTTGCTTTGCTTAGCTGTGCAAGATGTGCATGTTAAATCATTTATTTATCAGACCATTTATGTCCTTAAACCTGAGGCAGTAACAACGATGAACCTTCAACTTTCCCAGAGTGGATGTGGACCCGTCCAGTATATACCTGGAGGAGAATCTGAAAGTGCTTGAGTTACTGCTGAGGCTGTCCAGGTGGCTCAGTGGGAGAACACAGTGCTCTGTAGAGGAATCCCAGGAGCCAACAAGTTCAGCCAGGAGCATCCTGAGTTTAGTTCAATGACTTGTGCATTTTTGCAAAGTGGAGGATAGGGCATAGTTCGACCACATCCTTCCCCAATAAACACAATTGCCCTGTGTGTTCTTTGGATATCCTTTGAGGATCCAGGCTCAGCCTCTCAGGCAGAAGTGTAAAATGGTAGATTTCTTCAATGTTATTAAAAAATTTGTTCTAAATGAACGTTTCTGCCTAGAGCCATTTTCCAAATAAATACTTTTGGTAGAGAAATAGGGAGCAATCACTTGCAGATTTCCACAGGCAAGCACTGTATGTATTTTTACTCCCAACTGTGACAAATTTACCTTGGGTTTAGTTCATTAGGAAAATTTCATCAGGGAAGTGCAATTTCTCCTTACTGTCTAAACATAACAAATAGTACTTATCTCCTTTGTCTAGCTGTTTTTCAGATATGAAATTCCTGTTAAATGGATCTTACAAAAACAAACTTTTTAAAAGCCACACATTCTTTTACACTCCATCAGTGTCTGGGTTTTTAGCTGGTAACAGAATATGTACTGTCACTGGTTTATCACAGTGGTTAAAAGTCCAGTGAAGGCAACTTACATGAGTCTTTAACTATGAATTGATCCTCAGTGATCAACTTTAACTTGTTGCTTTATTCAGGAGAAATAATGATTCTTTTTTTGTAAAATAGCCTTTATCAAAAACTTGGGTTTGTATCAGGATTTTTTAATGCTTTTGTGGCCTATGCCTCATGGATATTATCTAAATACTCTTCGCAGCCAGCAGTAATCTTAATGATAAATCATTTTGCAATGTTTCAAACGTTCTTAACTCCTAGTGAGATAATTCCAAATTCAGTGTGTTAAATATTTTCAAGGAATAGGCTTGCTGACTTTTAACCTGCAGGTCTGTTTTGTACCACTTGCAGTTTCCAGGTGCTCGGTATCTCTTGTGCTGCGTAACCCGTTCCGCGTGCGCCGCTATCTAATCTTGCGGAAGGTGAGATGCTGTAATTTGTGGGGTTTCTTATCGGAATGCAGAAAACTGATGTGGAAAGAATGGCAACCAAGCTGTATTTTGCCCTCGTGGTGCTAATTTTGTTTCTAAAAAAGGTGTCAACGAATGAATAATCTCCAGAGCTGTTAAAACATAGCAGGTTGCATGGTTCAAAGCCAAGCCCTGAAGAGCCGAACTGCATGGGGTGCCAGTGCCCTTCACTCCCCTGGAGCCCAGCATCCCCCATGCTCACCAGGATCTGATTGTCCAGTGATGCAAGAGTTTGCTAATTAAACAGTTCACAGAGGTGTTTGGGGCAGAACCTGTGGACATTTAACCAATTCAACAATTTATTGCTGTAATTGAAGGGGTTAGCTGGTGTTTATTAACTAGCCTTACTGTCGTGTTCCAATGGCTGGACTAACCCTTGGTCCCTGATTTGTTTTCAAGTGTCCCACCGGTGGTGTTGTTGCTGCAGTGTCACTCTCCAGGCTGCTGCTTCAAGGCCAGAACTTCATTTATCGGCCTTTTTGCAAATTCAGCCACATTGTTGGACTTTCCTTTTTACTTGCTGGAGCAAGTGTTTTATTACAGAGTGCTGTCACTTTAGTGCAAAACCAAGACTTTATCTTAGACAAAAAATAAGTTGTGATTACTAAGAAATTTCAGCAAACTGCTTGAAAATGGTTTCTAGCTTTGTAATCTCAGCATAGCACTAGTTTATTTCCCTTTTATGTTTATGGTCACCTCTGCCGTCTCTATCATCATTAAAGCGGGTTTGGGGCTGGGATAAGGGCGTCATTGCAGTGGCGTGCAGCAGGGCTTCCAGTCAAACCGCTGAGGCACGCGCAGTTTGGGACACAGATCTATTCAGGGGAACAATGAGTCCTGATGGTGATAACAGGCTGCTTCTCCCCCTTACCCATGAAAGCGTCTAGAACTAGAACTAATTGGCCGTTCTTAAAGTGCAATTAGCAGGGATATTAATCTAGGCCTGACAGGTGTGAAAATGTGTTTCTTTGAGTTCATTCAATAGACACCCTATCCGATCACCCGTAGGAGGGGTCTGAAGCAATTGTACCTATAAACTTGCAAGCCATTAGTTTGCTGGAACCGAACAGCCCACTTTTAATAATCACATTTGAGTCAGATGATATTAACTCAACAGAAATGGATGGGAGGAATTTCACCTAGTACTGACATAATAGTTGATATCACTCCCATCATCGGGAAAGGAAATGACTGCTTCTGCCTTCATCTGCGTACGTGAAGAAAAGGGAAGACTTCTTAAAAATATGTATTTTAATGAGAAACTTAGGACTGAATTATTTTACATTAAGGATAATTAGGAGTCCTCCCTTGCTTTGTCTCTTGTGCAGTTTGATAATCTCCATTTGCTATGTTTGCTGCTTTCCTCATTTATTGTTCTTCATCCCAACAGGCATAGCATAGAGCAGAGACTTTAAAAGGCGTTGCCAACAAGGATGATATTATCATCAGCTCTGCAGCTTTTAAATAGTAATAATGTTACTGTTTCAATCGGATTGGGGATGGAGTTTCAGGACTCAGGATGGATGCAGCAGTACTAGTTTGGCTTTGCTACAGCTGGTGTACAAGGGCACAGCTCAGTGGAGTAGCACTGGTCTATACATGTCCAAAGATCTTTAATTTAACCACCAGACTTACTGTGGGATGCTGAAAGGGTTCCAGCTGAATCTGCAGATGGCTGCTTATGTATGCTAGTGGGCTTCAGGCTTGGAACTAAATGAGGAAATTTGTATTTCCCATTTTAATTAAAAGGGGTATTCACAATCTAAGACTAAAAGACAAAAGCCTACCCCAAAGACATGCATCTGTTTTACATAAGATAAATGCATTAGAAGAGTGAGAAATTGCTTGAAGATGGTCTTGATACTGAAAATAATGTGACTTCATGGGCATGCACATGCATGTATACTGCTCAGTCAGCTAGAATTTTTTCCAAAGATGAAAAACTTATTATGTATGGTCTGCCCTGAAAAAAAAATCTGCATAGTACTTTACTAATTCACCCTTCTGGAAGTATCTGAATATCTAGACCACTGTGATATTTCATAGAAATACCTTAGAAGACTTGTTAGAAAAGATGGGTCTAGATCTTCTTAGTCACTCAGCAGAATCGTCTGATAGAAAAGGCAACTTCATAAAAAAATTGTTCTACTAAGGTATGAGGCCCATCTTACCAAGGCTGGCATTTTTTTTTGCCTCACTGCTGTGATGGAAAAGCCACTCTTATACTAAAGAACTTCGTGTCTCAATTTAGCAGAAAATCTCAAGAAATAGCTCCTTGCTGTTTACTTCATGACACACTGAGCACAACCACATCCCTTCCCAACCTTGGCAAAACCAGAAAGCAAGAAAGATCATGCTTGCATAATGAAGCAAGGTTCAGCAGCCTTCAGGAGTATGGACAGTGATTGAGGTAGCCTTAGAAACTGTGTATGTGTGTGCCTTTCTGAGCTGTAAAGCTTATTATCTTAGCTGTTAATGTATATGTGTTGCTCTCTTGATGCCACAATACCCCTTAGGACACTACAGTTTTCCACAGCCACTGGGGCTTGGAGCTGGCTCTGCAGGCTTTGCAACAGAGCATGTTGCATGGTTAGACATGCCCTCTTGCAGCTTTTCTAAGAAAGGCTCTGCATTTTCTAACCTAATGCAATCAAAAATTATCTTGATTCAACACAGATGATCAGCATAGGAAACAACAGTCTGTTTCTGGAGCAATAGTAAGGTTTGTCATTCCTTTGGAACCCGCTGCCCATCTTCCTGGTTTAGGAGGGCAAGGCAGTGTTTTACTTGTTTACCCTAAATAGTACAAAATATCCAAGAGGAAGGAGGATCTTGTGATTGAGACAAAGGGACTCATGGGTTCAGCTCCTATCCCTGCTCTCTGCTTTCAGTTAAATCTTGGGGAAGTCATTAGATCTCTTCCTCTTACACAGAATCCCAGACTCCTGTCCTTTACATTGAGCTGAGAGGTTCTTGTCACCAGCTGCACATTTGTATGTCTTCCTCATCATTGTTATCCCCTAATGCAAGCTGTCTTCTCATATCTGGGGAGGAACGTTGAGGTATTAGAGTTTTGGGGGCTGTTCTTAAAATGGTGAATGTGATCCTGTGCCCAAATCTGTTTCCAGGACTCCTGCTTGCCTTTTCATCTCCCACGCTAATTCTCTTCCCTCACAACAGCTCCATTTCTCCCTTGTTCCTCCCAAATCATGGAGAAATGGAGAGGAAGAGAAGAGATAGCTTTCCCCCTCCTTACTGTGAAACTGAAATGTATTATTATCTGTCTTCTCTTAACCAGACATGGCAACAAGATTACTCAAATTCATGTCAACTGAATACCAGTTATGCAGTTTTGCAAGTTGATGACTAAAATTATTGGAATTACCCAGAGCTAAATGGTTTATTATAGCAGGAAATTGGAAAATCTCTTGGTCTTTGCACCATTGTTTGTCGTGGAAGTGTTAAGTCCTGCTGCTTCATGTCTTCACCCTTTTTATAGACAAAAAGGATACACAATGAAGAGGTTTGTTCATACTTGCTTAAATTCAAACGGTTTGGACAGTTATTTTCTTTATACCTCAGTTATATTTTCATTCCTATTCAGAGTTTTCATTAGCAAGTTATTTTGTGGTTATCCAGAGTGGCACTTAGTAATTGCATTGTGATATTTCTCTCTTAGATTTCTAAACTGTAATAATGCAGCAAACCCTGCTTTTGCTTAAGAAATACCTGAGGAAAAAATGCAGTGATTAAAAGAATACCTAAATAACAACTGATGTGGTATTTATTAATGGAAAGTTTCAGCCCTTAGCTGCATGGCTGGTGCGAAACAAGAGAATGAATAATAGCTACCAGTGTCCCAAGTTTGAAAAGTCAGAGGAAATGGCGGCAAGAAAAAGCAAATGAAGATGGATGAAATCCCAGGAGGGTGAAGGGAGATTGGAGGGAGTCCTCCACGCTGGGCAGGTCTGAGTGGCTGACTCCTGGGTCACCTCAGCTGTTGCTTTTCGGAGTGCTGTTTTGAAAGGGCGCTGTTTGGGAGAAGTGCTTCCTGGCCGCCACTGCCGCACACCACTTGCAGATGCTGCCTGTGGGTCAGTGAGAGGTCACCTCTAGTTAACTCAACACTCTCAGTGAGGAGAAAGCTCTTGGGGATAAACTTTCTTACTATCACTGTCTAACCAGCACTGAGAGAACTTGCAGATGCTTAACTTGCTCTTTTGCCTTGTCCTGAAGTAGTTTTCATTGGCATCATTAGCACTGCCAGCTATTATCTCTCCACTTGTCCAGTACAGCAGGTTCAGAAGCACCAGCTTCCACAGCTTGGTGGTTGGGTTTTCTCCTGGCAGATCCCCCTCCCTGTGCTGTGCTGTGGCCAGGGCCAAACTGCCCTCCAGTGCCTCACCAGCGCCTTGGTGAAGCTGCCAAGGACCAAGAGAGACCTCAGGGCCTGCAGAGGGAAGAGCATCCCATGCCCACTTGGGTGCTCCAGAGCATGTGTGGGTGCCTCCCAGGCCTGCTGTGTGTGACAGCATGTGGCTCCTGGCACCACAGAACCTAAACCAGGGCACCCATATCTCCATGTTTCAGTGCCAAAGGGAAGAGGCAGCTCTTACACCTCTGCTGTAATTTGAACATTGTCAGTGATGACATCAAGGGAGAGACATCAGGAGGGGATGGACTGAATGTGAAGGGTGGTATTGTTTGCTTATGAAATGTGGAGTCAGAATATGTTCAGCAAACTGCCTCAAGTCCTGTAGCTCCAGAAGCACAGCAATTGAATTTAAATAATTGTGTTCTGAAAAAGATCAAAGATGGAAATGAATGGCACAGGTCATGCAGGAGCACATTTTACTTATATGCTTAGAGATACATGAGAAATCAACATATTTTACATTGCTCCCACATTTTTACTTCTGACGGCAGTTACAGAGCCCTGCTCACAGGTGAGTCTGGGTGCAGGCACTCCCTGGTTGTTATTTCCCTGGTGGGGCTTTCTCAAGTATTCATGCATATTCAGGGCAGAAGTCTGGAAATGGTAAAATGCTAAGGCAAGAGGATTGAAGTCTGAAAAACCTCTTCAGATTTCAGACTGTTCTGTTCTTGTCCATAAAAGAATTTAGTAGGCATATATTTTATGTGTGTGGGTACATCAGTAGATGCATAAAAATGCATACGTCTGTTTTCAATAAAAGTGTTCCATGATCTAAACATCTTCCAGATAACATCTTAAAAATCTTAGGCTTCATATTTTCTCAAACAGGCTTGTTCAGGGAAACGAAAGAGAGTGCTTGACAAGATTATGGTGTTGCTTCTATACATTTCCTTTCTTCTTGTGGCTAAAAGGAAATTACAATATGTTGTTAAGTCAAAGCGTGGTCTGTGGAGCTGAACCAAAAAACCTTTAAATGGACTAAAATTCCCCTTCTGATAAAAGGGAAAACTACACAGCAGAGAGACAGGATATCTTTAATTTAAATAGTGGGTTTAGGTATATTAATTTGAGTTCAAAGCATCTTTCAAAGGGTATGATGCCCACATTTTTAATTTTACCTAATACTGAGCATCTGGTGTGGACTGGTTTGTGGTACTGAGAGCAAAAGGAAATACATTACTCATAGATGAAAGGAGTGAGGGAGAATCACTGTCCTGACTAAAAATAGCCTTTTTTCCACCAGTTAATATCAGCTGGAGGTTTTATTAAATAGTAATTGTCTAGAAAAAGACAATAATTGAGTGTGACTGTTTCCTTTCAGGGGCCAGGCCCAGGTGGTGAAAGTTAAGTATTGTCCTTCAGATAAGGTCCTGAAAGCAGTTTTCCTGAATGTCCACTGAGCCCTTCTGCAAAATGTCCTTTCTGGGTGCTGAGCTGCAGACAGACAAAATCCAGGCCTTTTTGCAGGGCAGCAGCAGTTTTCAGGGATGTAGCACCAGAGGATTTTATGGCTGCATTGCAAATACAAAGCTGGTTCACCTCTTTGGCTGGAACTCTAACCCAGAGGCGCAGAGATCACAAGAGACAAATGTCTTGAATTAAGAAATGAGGTTGACATCTATAAAAGTCAGAGCAGATCTAGTAGGCAGCATGTGTAATAAGACTATAATATTATCTCTAATAGGGAGATTGGAAAGCTGTCTGAAAAAATGCAGCTTCCGTTCAAAGCTGCATATTCAAAAAACAAAATACCCCGGATTAATGTTTTTTTTTGTTCCTGCACCCCCTTTCCCCTTTATTTACTGATCTGAATCTCTATGCTCTTTTCCTAAAAATCAGTCTGGTTTTTTGTTAGTACAGGGTTAGTGACAATTTTGGTAACAACTTTGCCTATCTTTATTGGAGTCCATAGTGGAAAAATGTGTATTTCTGTGAGGTTAAAAATATTCCCCTCTTTCGTTATAAGGTTGTTCTCTTCGAATGACATTTTTATACATCATAATGTTAACACTTAACGTTGTCTGGGGCTTTATGTATCATGATATCTAAACATTATTTAATTAACCTTTGCAAGTGTCTGGTGAATCAGAGAACCATGAGATAGAGCCAGACAGGAAGTGCTTTTTTTTGCCCTCCAAAAGTTTTCAAATTGCTATTTATTCTGAGTTGAATGGACTCAAAACTTTGCAGGGGTTTTCATGGATAAAAGTGGAGGAGGAGAGAGCGTGAGAGACACAGTGGTTTGCTGCAAAATGGCCAAAAGTTCCAGAGCGCTCCCTGGGGAAGGGGAAAGCTATCATTCAGCCCTTTGTCCTGCATGGTGAAGTTTTGGAACTTTAGGCTTACGCCTCCACATGCTGAATTAGGACTGTAATGGCTGAGCCAGAGTCAGGCCAGCTCTGCTGGGTGGTCTTCAGACAAGCACTGGGAGAGAAGGTCACTGTGGCTTTCTAGTGAGAGCAGCTCCCAAAAGCTTTGCTGGGTGTAGCTTGGACCATCTTTACTTTTGCATTCCATGTAAGTGCTCTCACTGCGAGGTGAAGCTGAGCTCTTATCCAGACAGAAACACCACTTACTCAGAAAGTTGCACATATGTTCTACCAGAAAGCCTGGGTTTTGGCCATTCAGCATTTCCCAGGGGAAGGTGACCCCTTGGGTCAGTAGTGGTAGTTGCTTCAAAGACCACAGAAATGGATACCATATTCAGTTTTTGAATTCAGACATCTTGATTCTCTGGTTTAAACCACTGGACCACGCTTTTTCTGAAATAGATAGGAATATTTGCATTTTTATATAGGGAAACTGAGGCACAGAAGGGGTCTGAGGTTTGCCAGAAGCCACATACTAGGCCTGTGGAAGAGCTAAGAACAAAACCCACGTTTCCTGATACCAGCATGAATGATTCAGCCACAGCACACTGTGAGGGCAGGACAGGAAGGAGCAAAGAGATAAAAAAATACTTTCTTCTGGAAGTGAAAATTTTTGCTTCAGGTAGTGTTTTCCATTGAACCCAGATCATTACTACTTCCCTATAATCTAATTTTTCTTTACCATTTGGGTTTAACAGTGAATATTGCATTGTCACCTACCCCTGGAAACTCCTGGCCTTTTGCTAACCACAGATTGGTGGGCTAAAATGAGAGACTGCCCATTGAGAATATAATCCTGGTCTGCAGGGGGCACAGAGATTTCTTCACCTCTGAGAATCATCCAGTGGTTTACAGCTACCCATGCCTGAAGCTCCACATTTTTACCAGTGCTTGAAGCTCCACGTTTAGGTACAGCATGCCACACTGGATGTTAACATGAACCTTAAAGAGGGGGACAGGGGCCTTTAGCTGATGAGAAGAGTGATGACTTTGCTTGTGGCAGCTTTAAATATGTAGAAAATATGTATGATATTTTAAAGGGTATGCTACCCACAAGTTCAGAAAAGCAGGTATTTTCATGTCTTTCATTTCAAATATAGTGGAAACCCAATATAATTCTGTTCACATTTATCAATGTGTTTTAACAGAAAAAAAAAATGGGGTCAATAAGTCCTCTGAAAAGAGGCTAAAATGAAGGAATATAGAGTTCATCATTTCCATATTTTGAGCCTGTGACTTCCAAAATCAAAGGCTTGGTAATCCTAATGGATTGACTTCCAAATTTCCTTGGATTTGTATTGCTGGACTTGTCTCTCTCCAGGGCTTAGCTGGATCCCTGCAGATAGATTTTTAGGTTTATATGGTGTAATTCCACTTAGTCCAGCTGTAAACTTGTGGTGGCTGAATTAATACATTACAAGGGAAAAAAAAAGAAAAATAAAAGAGTATACCTACAAACCCCCTGGCTTGTATATCAAATCCTGAGGGAGAGAAACTGGGCATTTCAATTAGTTGGTTGTGTGGCCTGATTGAAGAACAGCCCCATGGCTAACAAAGCTTTGTCTGTAGTATCAGCTTGCTCCTCATCCACCAGGACAAATAGAGTGGTTGGTCATTAACGGGCTAGCCATCGGGTAGGGGTTTTGTTCTTAAATGGGGGCTTTGTCTTATCCCTGCTGTTTAAGCCCTCTCCAAGCACTCCTCACCTGTCATATCTGTCATACATTTAATTCATCACGCTCTCTGGTCAAAAGCTACACTGATAGTATCAAAAGAAGAGGAGGGGGCTTCTTATAACTTTAGCGATCAAAGGAGATTACAAAGCAAATAAGATTTTAATGAAGACGGCAGGTTTGGAAAGGAGAATTTACTGCACTGTAAATCGCTAACACATATATGTTCATTTTATCTGTATAGTATTTGAGAGTAGGATCCCAGGCTATTACAGAAGGAAGGATAGATACATGTGTTGGTTCATGGTTTTAATTAAAAATGCTGAGGGAGGAGGTGTGTGGGGGGGGAAAAAGAGCTCTTTTATTTCACTTTAAAGGTCATATTTTTATGCTGTGAATATGATAAGCAGACTGTGTTTAAACACAAATTTGTTTTAATGGTGACAAATGCATCAAGCAACTTGCCACTGAACTGATAGTGTCAGGTGAATGCTCTCTGTTATTTGACATAAGTTTCAAAATACCAGTCACAACACTGAAATACAAGCAGGCAGTTTCCAGTCGTCACAGAAATCCACATGTTCCTGAGATCATATGTAATGGGGCCAGAGCTGCAGAAATGCACCTTTTGTGTCAGTGGGTGTTTTACAGGAAGGCAGCCCTGTGCCAGTGGTGTGGGGACAACTGCCTGCCTTCCCTTACAGGGAAGCCTTCCCTTACTGAGAAGCACGTGCTTCCGTGTGGCACTTTGTCATGGAATGTGAGCCTGAAGCATACACATACAATGTTCACAGAATATTCTGAATTGGAAGGCACCCAACAAGGATCATCTCTTTCGTGAATGGCCTATATGGGAATCAAACCCATATCCTTGGCATTATTAGCACCATGCTCTAACCAACTGAGCTACTCTCAGTGGCTCATTCACTATTACCTTTTTTTAAACTTGCAGTCTTTCCACAGAGGAATTTTCCCATTTGGGACTGTCAGTCCAGAGTATATGCTCTGTTTTCTGATAAGGTGGAAACAACTGATGGGGAATTATCTATTGCAGTTCCTAATGCTACTGCTGTAGAGTATGCAAATTCTGCATGGCCAATCATCTGGAGATTCAGTTAGCAGCAAAGACACTGCATTGGAAACGTAAAGGTTTTGAAGCAGATCACATAAAAGAGAAACAGGGGATCAGGCTCAGCCAGTGTGGATTTATGAAAGGCAGGTGCTGTTTGACTAACCTGGTCTCCTTATGACCAGATGACCCGCTTAAGGGATGAGGGAAAGGCTGTGGATGTTGTCTACCTGGACTTCAGTGAAGCCTTTGATACTGTCTCCCACAGCAGTCTCCTGGCTGTTCATGGCTTGGACAGGGGCACTCCTCACTGGGTAAAAACCTGTCTGGATGGCCAGGCCCAGAGAAAGGTGGTGAATGGAGTTACATCCAGCCAGTTACCAGTGGTGTTCTCCAGGGTTCAGCACTGGGGCCAGATTTGTTTAATACCTTTATCAACTACCTGGACAAGGGTTTTAAGTTCACCCTCAGTCAGTTCACAGATGACACCGAGTTGGGCAGGAGTGCTGATCTGGTGGAGAGTAGGAAGGCTCTACAGGGGGATCTGGACAGGACAGGCTGAATCAATGGGCCAAGGCCAATTGTATGAGGTCCAACAAGGTGAAATGCTGGCTCCTGCAGCCGGTTCACAGAAACTTCATTGTATCACTACAGGCTGGAGGAAGAGTGTCTGGGAAGCTGCCCAGCAGATAAGGACCTGAGGTTGCCAGCCAACAGGGGCTGCACATAAGCCAGCCTGTGCCCAGGTACCCAAGAGACCCAGTGGCATCCTGGCTTGGATCAGCAACAGTGTGGTGAGCAGGACCTGGCCAGTGACCAGAACCCAGTGCTAAGCACTGGTGAGGTTGTACCTCAAACACTGTCCAGCTCTGGGCCCCTCACTGCAAGAAAGGCATTGAGGTGCCTGAGCAAGTCCAGAGAAAGGCAGCAAACCTAGTGAAGGATCTGGAGCAAAAGTCTTATGCAGCTGAGGGAGCTGGAGTAGTTTAGCCTGGGGAAAAGGAGGCTCAGTGAGGACTTTGTTGTTCTCTATGATAAGAGGAAACAGCCTCTGGCATGAAGGGCAGTTCTGAGTGGATATATCAGGAAAATTTTCTTCACTGAAAGGGCTGTCAAGCAGTGAAACAGGCTGCCCAGAGAAGTGATGGAGTGACCGTCCTAGGAGGAGATTCAGTTATTTAAAAGCCGTGTAGCTGTGGCACTTAGCAACATGGCATAGCTGTGGACTTGGCAGTGCTGGACTCAAGGTTGGAAGGATCTTTAACATCTATATGATCTTAAGGATCTTTTGTAACTGAAACAATTCTGTGAATTTATAAAGCAGTGCTTTGGGCACTGGCTGGCATCTGTGTAGTGTACAGAGCCAAACCTTCCCTGTTAGCAGCAGAACTAGGCAGCTTTACTTTGCAATTTTTCTTTGTGATGAAAAGAAAGCCTTTGCAATTGCTGAAGCCTTTGATAAAAGAAGGGGTAGTTTGTATTATTAGCACGGATGTTAACATCTTTACTTCAAAGACAGGGGGGAAGTGGCTGCCTAGCTTTCTTTAAATTGAATTAAAAACATGGGGTCCAGGAAGGAGCTCACAAAACCATGTCTGAACTTGTCAGCCTTTACGGGTTTAGGTGGAAAACTCCAGTTCTCACTTTCCACTGAGTAATACTGAGAGCTCATTATTTTTGTGGTTTTCAACCTGGCTATGAATTATGAATGATTTACTTAAGAGCTGATAAACTATGGGTCTGCCCTTAAGCTAAGAGGAGGTCCCTACAGCTGAGGTGTTTTACATTGAGCAAGGAGATGGTCCTCAGCACCCTTCTGATATTGGAGTCAATATCTTGTATTTTCATCTGAGGGCTAGTACCCATCCCTTAAGTTGCTTTTCTTCAGCCCACAGAATCTCCTGATATGCAAAGCCCAATGAACTAGTTTTACTGAAAGAGAGATGAAACTTCATATGTGATCTTGTCATCTGGTGGCATGAATTATCTGAACCGAAGTCAGACCCAGATTTTTTTGCAAGTGAAGATGGGATAAAGATACAGCCAGTACTGTAGTTCAGAAACTCTGCTTGAATCTTGCTTTGAGTAAGCATGTCAGCAAGTAGCTTCTAAACTCATTTGTTTTAATCGATAGCAATAAAAACTGTGAGTGAATAGGGCTGTATTTATCTGATACTGTGATGAGACAGCAGAGGCAGCTGCTGCAGGGCTCTTCCAGAGCTCACAGCAGCTCAGTGAATAGGTGTTAGTGGCACTGGGAGTCAGATCTGCAAGGCTTCCCTGTAAACAAGGTTGGCACATGTGCCAGACAAACATTTGCATTTTCTGTTAGTTAAAGGACCTCCATGCTTTTCTGCATCTGGAAACTGTGGGGTTTTTTTCCTTTTCTTTTTTTTTTTTTCTTGCCCTATGTTAAGGTGCCAGAGGCTGACTTAAAACATAGCCTTTTCCTTTCACAAATTAGAAATTCTGAGAAGGTGCTCAAGTTACTTGAGGTATAGACCAACCACTTCTACTAACAAGTTCTGCTTATAGATCTTAATAGGTTTTTGCAAGACCAAAGTACTTAGCTAAAGAAGTGTTTTTTAAAATAATGTAAGTCCACGTGACAGCATATAAAAGTCAAATGACAGAGCAATTCATGAGTTATTGTTACAAAACTAACCTTTCAAATGAGCTTCTAAAATGCTCTGTGGTTGGAGTTTCCCCTATGGAATTTACTTTCAAGCCACTTTCTCCAAGTTTAAATCTGTCTACAGAAAACTTCAAAAACTTTCTGTTGTTGTTAGGAAAAGAGAGAAAGAAAAATAACATGCTCTTTTTTGTGTGTGTGTTAAAGCAAATGCTTTTAGAACATATCACCCCATACCTGACTGGAATTAAAAAAAAAAATTAAAACCTTCAGAAACTGGGCATTGGTTTTCTTCGACAGCACAAAAGCCACCGTGCCAACATTTAGAACTGCAACACATCAGCCGCTCTTATAGCTCATACTTTATTCTCTGCATCAAAGCTCTGGTGGGGGGGAGTAAAAACAGAGAGTGAGAGAGCGAAAGAGTCAAGCTCTTCAGAGCCTCTAATGACGCGTGCCAAACACGTGGAAGGTAAATCCCCTAATTCAGTCTATTCTTTCAGCATTCCCTGGCGGGCGGCCAAGCTAAATATTTCTGCTGGATAAAAAATGCACCCTCCTATGCGGCACTTTCTTAACAGGATGGCTCTCCAGCTTTAGCAGAGGGGGCTTCTCTGGGGGAAAGCCAACATGTGTGTTCTCTTATCTATTTATTTATTTTATTAAAAAGGAGCTTTATGGGCTGTGATTGGATTAACTTAGTGAACCCTGGAGGAAGAGGAAAAACAAATTGGGAAGCTGGTTTAGCACCCCCACCTTTTTGTCATCTTCTTTTGGGATTTCCTGGCTGGCTGCCACCTTGAGCCTGTTGAATGTTCTTTAGATCAATCAATTAAAAAGGCTTTAATATTTGGGTGATTGGAACGCAACATATGGGCCGCTGGTGCGGATGTCATGTGGTGCGTGGAGTTAATTGAAATGATTAATAGAGGTGTTAGTTTCTTCAAGACTAATTGAAGAAAGAATATAATTGGAAGCATAGACTAACCATTATTGTTGACTTTTTTTTTAACATATTGCATCCTTTAAACACTTGTACATATTTATAAACATGCAGATGGACTTTGTTTAGATGTCTTCGATGTGGTGATTTGCAAAATCACATCAACTCTACAAAAGTCGAATTTATTTTTATGTAAATTAATCAGAAAAAAATATTTCCCTGTGCCTTGCCTGTCTTCAGTAACCAGTATGTACACTGAATTTCTGGTACCTGTTTGTCTTTACTTCCTTGCCAAACTTAAACCAGTTGATTCATCCTCATCATTATCTGTGGGGTCAGAGCATCCATCCACAGAAACTGATCAGGAGCTTCTGAAGGTCTGTTAGTGCCCTCTTCTCTCTGCACAGTGAGTTATGATAGCACAGTGCAAATGTGGCAAGAATTTTAGGGAATAGCATCACTGTTGTATTGCCCCACACCTTGTCTGCTTGACCATATTTCAAAGGGATAAATATATAAAGGACTGTCAGCAGCCTGGATTTGACAGTCAGAAAGAAATGTCAAGTTAGAGAAATTCAGAAGATTTAACTGACATCAGCTCTTTTGGCCTCTCCACCTTCTTTAAGAGTAATAACTTTTTTTCAGGAGTGGCAGCCTGGGAATTTCTTATTAAAATTTCTAAGCTATTGTGAAATACAAAACGAAAGCAATGAACTGGCTGCTGAGGACATCTGGCAGCAAGGAGAGGGTATGAAGGATGTGACTTTGAAAGTCGTCCTGCTGCACAGCTCAGGGTAGAAATAGGGAAACAGAAAACATGACAATCTCTGGTCTGTAGTCAGTGAGCACAGGCTGGCTGCCCGAGCACTGCATGAGGAGGAGCAGCCTCGCGTCCTGCTCGCTGCTGGGCTGTGGTTACAAGTGCCGTAGCAAGCTTTCTGATGGGGATTTCTTGAAACTGAAGACAGTGGCTTAAACGACATATGAATCTGCTAGAGGGCAAATGTTCACTTCTGGAAGAAGAAAATCAGGCAAGATGACAGTGAAGTGTTGATCTAAAAGGTAAATCAGTTTGGATTTAGGACAGATAAACTACATTTGGAAGTGCATTTTTTACACCAGCTTTCTTTTTGCCTGCTTTTTGTAATAGGGGAAACGCTTGTGCATAATTCTAATGTTCTGGAAAAGAACTGTCTTCCTGGAAGGGGCATACGTATTTTCTCTATTTGTTTTCCTTTGCACATGTGGTTCAGCTTATGCATTTGTGTATCTTTTTCAGTAGTCAGAAAGTTTATTCTGCAGCCCAGAATAAACTCGGCAGAGAAGTGATAGATAAGTTTAGAGGGGGGTTGTTGTTGGCTTAGAAGAAAAGAGTATAGGATGGTTTTAATATTTTAGAGTCTTCCCACACAGATTTTCAGTGATGCTTTGAAGGCAACTGTGCGTCTGCAAAGACTTTGAGCCTCCCCGGAAGATGTGGCCTGTCTTGCGTACAGATCTGAGCAAAGTGTTTGTAGAAAGGAAGTGGCTGTCCTGTACTGGGGGCTGAGAGGAAGGGAAGACATTAGGTCTGATTGCAAGCTTCCCTTACTCCCCGTTGCCTGATTTGTGTGCATGTAGTGCTAATAGTTTAAAATCGGAGGGATATGCTGAGACTGACTGGTGCAAATTCATTCTTTCCAAAAATATTTTCAATTATTATTATTTGGTGATGAGATTAGTCATTTAAGGATCTGGTTTTATTACAGCAAGCTACTGAAATTACATAGTCACTTGTTTACTTTTCTAATCTTAACAGTGATGAAAAATAGGAGTCTTAGCATTCCATTGCCTGCATTGCCCATTAGGATTTAGTATAAGGAAAGGAGAAAATTGTATAAACTTACTGGAGTAGGAGCATCCTCTCTGTCTCTATCAAGCCTTGCCACGTGGTGTAAGTAATAAAATTCTAGTGCATTGGCCTGGGTCACTGAAAGAGGAACAGCAGACCAAGGAAAAGGGGTTTAAGTCTATGCACATGCTTTGTATGTGGCTCGTGTCTGACGGCAATATTCTCTTTTTCATACAAAGGAGAGTTTTCAATAACATGCCCCTAAAATAAATCTCAGGGAACGCTACCTAGTACCCTGCTAGCATCACCTATTGCTAAGACAGGCAATTTGCATTAGGAAATCTCACTTTAAGATTCTCATAAATCTACCAAATTCTTAATGTGTGCCTTAGGTGCTTCTTGCATTTTCTTTTCCTATGAATGAATTTTCCCCCACAATCTATTCTGTCATTTCCAAGAATTTGGCTATGGCAAAAATTGTGTTGTTAACATTAGAAGTGGGATGACTTTTCTGTTGAAAAGTAATCTCCACCATGGCAGCCCCCATTTTTTAGAACAAAGTTTGAATGACAGGTTCAGTGACTTGGGGAAGGGCAGCGTATGTGACAGGGAAGGGTGGTGACTGTCATTGTCTGGGATGTTCAAATGCCACCCCCTCTGCCAGGAGCACTTCCCAGTTCATGGATCTCCAGATGTGCTTCATTTACATGGGGTCCGTGTCAGAGCAAGATCAGAACACACTCTGGTAATGTTCCCACCTCTATCTCTGACTCCCATACCCAGGAGAATTGCTTTTGAGCTAGAAGCCAGCCCAGAGGATTGGCAGAACAGTCCTCCCAGGAGGTGCAGGAGGGCATCACAGCTCCCTTCAATGGGCAAACACTCTTGGGTCTAGAATGGAACACTGGAACTGAGAGCAGAGGAGTGCATGTTCAGCACGTGTTCACTGCAAACCGTCCTGAGGCCAGAGAGTCATCAGAAGGAGCTGTTTTTAAAAGCCTATGGACAAGAGCTGAACCTGGAGGGGATTATGAAAGAGGAGAGACTATGCCTGGAGATCAGCAGTGTCAGGGAAGAGGGAAACTGAGAGTAAGGTTAGTACAAGACCAGGGGATTTATCTTTATGGGTTATTGTAGACGAAGACGAGCGAGCTCGGTGTTAAAAGCGGGCGGGATGTAAGCCAGCTCTGATCCAAAAGCTGCCTGCCTGCATTAGCACAGTGCTAAGCCCAAGCTAATATATCCGGCTTCTCACCAGGGCTTATTAGCTCGGGCTCAGTGCCATACTAACATAGTCACAGGAGTTCCAGTTGGCCTGACACCATGTCTGCTCAACATGTGAAATGAGCTCAGGGCTACGTGCCTGCACAGGAGCACCAGGAGATGCCTGCAGACCTGACTGCACCACACTGATGAGGAGGCCAGGCCTGCTGGTCAGCAGGAAGGGGCACACGGGGATGGAGGGCATGGCATGTTTGCCTAAAGTAGGACAGGAAAGAAGTACAGTGCGGATGAGGAACCAGGAGGGACTGAAACTGGCTTGATGAGAAGACTTGGTGCACAGGAGCCTGGGTGTGGGAGTGGTAGATGTGAGTGACTGGAAAGGGAAACTGCAAGAGGGGCCAGGAGGAACAAGCTGAGGACTTGCTGGACAAGGAAACCAATCAGAAGTCTGAGTCGAGCACTGGAAGAGGAAGAACAAACTCCACACCACACCTGGCATGAAATCAAGATGCCTGAAAGCAGTCATTCCTCTGCTGCCAGCCTATCACCTGATGAAACCCATCAAAAGAGGTGTCCTGTCTCTTACAATGCTTGTGCTGACCTTGCCAAAAACAACCGTATGGTTGCTGTGAGCCAGGTCTGCCAGGGGCAGATCAGAATACCTCAGCTCTGTTCTTGATCTGTGTAGGCATCAAAGTAGTGCCAGGTCATGAGATCTCTGCTTTTTTTATTTGCAGTTTTAAAAATCAGCATAAAACCTGTAGAAAAACCTTACTAAAATTGCAAATTCAGGTTCTCCAGAGTTTAAGGTTGTTTGCCTAACTCCAATTTGATCCTCTTATGCATTATGATACAGTCTTTAATTACTCATTTAATTACTGTTAACTGGCTACTTGCCTCATTCAGGCAAAAGACAAGCTTGCTAGGGGAGATGAATTGGGGTGGTGTAATAAAATGTTATCTTTAAGACACCTCTTCCCGCCATCTCATTCGCTGCTGCATAAGGAAGTAAGATAGCCATGGAAGGAAGAATTCCTGCTCTCAGAGCAGGTGCTCTGAAGAACTACATATTATTCCTACCTGTGATTCGGAATAAGGTTCAGGGCAGTTCACCTCAGCAAAGCCTTTTGTGGTAATAATTTTGACATCTTCTTGGGTGCCTGATGTGAAGCCCTGCAAAATACAGAGCCATCACAGACGCCAGGAAGAGAAATGCTTTGAACATATAAAATAATGCACCGTGATGAGTAAATCAGCTGCTCTGCATCCCAAAAGTAATGCATGCTTTTGATGTTAATGTCATTGTGCCTCCATACCCCTTCTGCAGAGCGAGAATAGCAATAATACCTTCATCAACATATGGGGGAGGTATTGTGAAAATCAGATTAGTCATTATTTGATGTTTGTGAAGCGTTCAAGTGCTGCTGTTCTGATGAGCAAAGCGGAAAAATACAAGAAAAAATTGGTTGTCTTCATTTGAACAGTCTGTGGTTAAAGTAAGGCACTAGGCCTTTCAAGGAGAAAGGAGAGAGAAAAAAAATCTGGAAAAATGGCTCTTCTAGTCATCACTCTTCTTTATAAACAGTGAATGCGGTGGAGAAAAAGATGGTGCATCCTATGCCAAGACTGCAGAACTGACTCTCTGTACACAATCTTAGATGTCCTGGCATCTCCTACCAATTGAAAGAATGCCTGAGTTTGCACCATAATAGGTCTCCATTTACTGACATTTTGGAGCGTTTGTCTAACTGCAGAGCTTGGGGTTTTTTATGTGAGTCTGTTGTCTTGCAAATCTGATGGTTGGCTGTAGGTTTTTACAGAACTTTGACTCAGCTTCAGGGAAGGAGGAATGAAGAAGCAGAAGAATGAACTTCTGGAAGCTGAAACCCTCCTTTCCCTGGGTTTGAGCAATCCGTGCTGTTATGAAACCTTTTGAAATCTCATATGCTGATGTCTTTCTGACCCCCCAAATTATTCTTGTGTAAATGTTGACACCCAGCAGAGATGAAATCATTGACTTGTAAAAACATAACTAGCTTATCAGAAACTGCAGGATTCCAACAATACACTAGCAGCACCAGCCTTCTTTTTTCTTTCTTTTTTTTTTTTTTTTTACTTTTTAAAAAATTGTTTGTGGTTAGTTGGCAGATGGTATTGTGAATCAGACTGTACGTAACTGAGGGAACAGAATGGTTTTTTCAGTTCACATGAACCCAAATCCCTGTCACATATCAAACCGGTTTTATTTTCTGGTCTTCTGTGTGCTTACGATTTTTATATGTTTACTCATTTCATGTTGATAGTTTTAATTAGAAACTCGCGTGGTGTATAAGCAGAACAAGAACTAGATATGTTTTCCAACTGAATTCAGGCTGTGTGTAAACTTTCTCTGCGTCTTGTACACCCACAGATCACTGAAATCAAAGAACATCAAAGTTTCTCCACTGACCACCTGAAATCACTTAGTCCTCAATTGGTTCTTTTTTATGATTCTGACACTAAAGTTACGTGATTTGCTTGCTGAAGGAAAGTGATTTAAAAATTGACAGACAAACCATCAGAAAAACCTTGGGGCTTTGGTCTCCTGTATCATGCCATTAGACTCCAGGCAGGGCAAAAGGAATTGCAATCCGTTCATTCGTGGACAACTGTAAAGCCAGGACATGCACTAAAACTTGATTTTACACCTTGGATGTTTAGGATCACAAATTAGCTTCATAAATAAAAATCTGTCTAAGGAGTTTATTGTGCATAGGAGAAGGGAGCTGCCCTCTAGCAAACTAGGAAAAAATCAAAATAGTCTTGTTAGTTCAAAAGCATTAATTTTGAGTTCTGCTGTTCAGATGTGAGTTTTGGTATTTTATGTTTTAAATTAAAGGCGTGGCTCAATGTTCATTATCCCTATGATAAAAGCAGTAGAAATAGGTGCAAAATGGCCCTTGTGCAATGCTGTAATTTACCTTTATTTTAAACTGGCTTACACATCTTAATGCATTATGACAATCAGAATTATCAGGCCACCAGGCGGAGAGGAGTTTGTTTTGTTAATTGCTCTTGTTAAGCCTAATTACAGAACGGGGTGGAGTGGATGTGAGGGGAGGGAGGAATCTGCTAGCAAGAGGAAATTCTAAAATCCTCGGAGCAGTTCCAGGCAGTGTATGTTGGGGAGCAAGAGTGCGGGTGCGGCGTGGAGTGCATGAGCATGCGTGTGTGTGTGTAAGAGTGTGAGAGCGAATGACAGACCTTCCATATGGACTAAAATCCTGAGATGCATAAGCTGGAGGTGGGGAACCTGTGCTGTGTGGACACATGAAGGTACAGCTGAACAAAGAACTGTGCTGTGTAGTTTTCTTTATGAACTAACTCCTTTTCTTTCGGAGGGGGATGGGAGGGGGCGGGAGACGCAGGTTACTTACTTTGCTGTTAATCTTTGAGGTTTGCATTAGATTGAGCGTTAAAACGGTTTGCCGATATGCTGCACTGTTTTTGATATTACAGGTTGCCACATAGCTGTGGGTTGGTATCCTAAAGCCCTTTGAATTGTTTCCCTTCTTCCCAGTGATCGTAGCAGAGATGTGCCGTGCACAGACTCTGTTATTTGTTTATACTTTCCAATGGAAAACATACATCCAAAGAGCCCTTCTGCCCTGCATTATTCCAGTTTGTTTATGTGCCCCACATTACGCTGTTGGCGAATTACTGTGCCTGACCTGCATTGTCAGCCCCCTCTATTGCCTCGGGAGCCTCCGGCACAGAAGTTTCTGATAAGGCAGTTTTGAACAAGCCAGACGCCAAGTGAATGATTCTATAACAAATCTGTGCTCTTCTCCGGGGTATGTTACCTGACTTGTTTGCTGCCAAGGTGGTTTTATTGGTTTGGCTACTGGGTGGAGGGAGGAGACTAGAACAGCACACGAGTCACGCTTTTGTTTTGCTTAATTATAATGTACACTTTTAATAAAACCTTTTAGTGCCGTGAATTAAATGTCATTGCAGTCCTGCACAAGAAGAAAAATGCTACTGCTGTTGTAGCTGACAGCTGAGTGGTTAGATGGCCAGCGTGAGTCTGAGGCTCAGAAGCCTTTTCTTTGCTGGCTAGAGATACTGCTGGGTAAATGTGTTTACTTTTTCTGTAGTATTTATACTAGTTAATGTGTCGCACTAGATAAATCTACTTCCTGAGTCCATCTTTCAGCTTGCTCTCTTCCCTCCCAATTGACAAATGGTTTGAGTTTGACACCGTTTTATCAGTTGAGCCCCTGCTGGGTGCTGCATGCCTGCTTGTTTCTGCTTTATCGTGAAAAGTGAATTATCTGCAATATTTTGCTACCAACTAACTAGCAGTTGGCAGGCTTTTCTATATGAACTGATTTAGATTTCAGCAAGGGGAGGCTGTTGTCTTTCTCTGCAAAGCCGTGTTGTTGCTCTCCAGGAAAACAAAAGATCCCGGAGCTTTCTGCACCGCAATCTGCTGCTGTCCCACTTTCAAGGAGGTGTTTTGTTTGTTGCGGCAGCTTCCTATCTTAAAATGATAAATTGAGCGGACATGTGTGCTGTTTTAAACTGCTGTCTCCAGGGCTTTGTGTTCACTTAGGATAAAATACATTATTTTGTGGTAGGCTCTGGTGTGATTTAAACTTGGTTTAAAGATTACAGAGCAAAAGGGAAAGCATCAACATCTTCAGCAGTGGTAGTTTGATGAGGAATAGCTGTCAGAAGAAGAACTCTACTGACTTAACCTCAAGTGGGTTGCAAATGCATTAGGGATTCATTAATATTAATAGTAGAAAAGACATTTCCTGCTTTCGTTTGACATCTTCCAAGCTCTTTTTTTTTTTTTTTTAAGAGCAATTTGAAGTGCAGTTTTAACACTTATTCAAGTTACTACAAGCATGATAAGCTAAAGTTAAACAGAAGGAGACCTCTGAGTGTGTGGGGTTGGTCTCTAGGAGTCCTGGAATTTGGTGCTGTGCTTTAGAGAAAGGTTGTGGTAAACTCTCGGTTGAGACTTTCAAGGTGGTTTGCAAAATGGGTCCGTCAGGTGTGACTGCAACCAGAATAAACTGTTGTCACAAGAAATTGTTCTATGAGGGTGACAGGAAGGTCACTTTCAAAATGACATGTAAAGGGTAATATCTGTGTAGATTTCTAAAGTGGGCACAGTAGTGGCTTGTTCATAAGTTCAGGGGTGGGAAAAAAAAATCCAAACCCTTCTTGAGTTTCCAAATATTCAATGAGGTTGGCTGAACAGTTCAGTTTGAAAAATAAATAGATCCAAAGTAATTTTTACTTGCTTTCAGTCTTCTAAATCCTGTGATGCAGATTTTCATGCTTCTGCTCTGTCACCAGCAGGTTTCCAAGATTTATTCAATGGGGAAAAAAAAAAACAACTAATTGGCAAAACCTCCAAATATCTGTGATACATAAAATAAACCCAAGAATTTTGTTAGGACCAGGAGGGAACACGTAATAGAGATGATCATTTTTCAGCATCCTGCATATCCCAGTTTCACCCACTGAGTCCTTTAAGTAAGAGAACTTGTGGCCATGGAATGAGGCAGGGGCTTGCTTTTTATAGAAAACACAGCTAAGAGTCCCAGTCCATAAAATATCAAAAGAAAACAGGTAAGCCCCCACAAAGCACCTAGTCTGGCAAGTCTAGTGATGCAGCAGCTACAAATGCAGAAGTGCACATGAGTTTGGCAGCTCTTACTGATAGGGCAATTTGAATTGTCAGTGTGCGTCTGCTCTACTTGTTGAGCCTAATGAAAAGTACAGTTTAATCACTGGTGTGCCAAATTGACCATGATTAGCTGTTATTGCAGATTAGTGCATTGTCTGGGGCTCCAGAATTATTGATCCGGGTGCTGTGCTCTGGTGTTTTCTGTGCCCTCTATCGTAACCTCTTCTTAATGCTTAGGGCAGAAAAGCAGGAAAGGAGAGTAGGAGGGAAGAAGTCCAGATGGGAAGAAAACAGGTCCTGAAAAGACCACATAGGAACTAGGTCAGGTACTCTGGAGATTAAAGAAGCATGCTTCATCCCTGGACGCAGGAGGCAGGGACAAGTAGCATACAATTACGAGGAATTAGAACGGCAACAAGTAGTGCAGATTTATCAGCTTTAATTGTCTATTGTCAGGACAGAGCCCTTCTTGTAGATCAGGCGCTGCCAATGCTTTAATACCTCTAATGGACTCTCTATTGTGGGATTATCTCTCCTAAGGACAATGTATTTCTTAAAACTAGTTGTTTTGGGAGAGGGAGGGAAAAAAAAAAAAAAAAAAAAAGAGAAGAAGTAGCTGCAGCCTTCCGTTGTTTTTGGGTTTTTTCCCCCTCTCTGGTTTGTCACATTTGCAGGAAGTAGCTGAGAGCCCTGTGCTGCTCTTCTGTCAGCAGCACTATTCCTTCAGGGGAACTGATAGATACCTATTGAACATTAACCCCCTTTGCTCCACCTTCCCCAACGAGCTCCTCCAGAAACAATAGCTGGTTGATAAAGAGCAGATAAGCAAGGACACCCGGCTTAAGAATCTCTCTGCTATCTTTATTTTAAAAGCTTTCCTGGGTTTTGCAAAGTAAACATTACAACATTTAAAGAAGGATAAGGTGTCAACTATTTAATGAGAAGTTGTGTTTAATAGCAGAGGAATTCTTCCCTCCCCCAGCCAACACACAGGTATGAAAAGACTGTTATTTCACCACCCTGGGGTAGGAGAGGTGGAGAAATGACAACTGTATTCTTAGAAACTTAAAAAGTGGTCCTACAGACCAACCCTTCCAGATTCCCCAGTCAACTCTAAACATACAGACACTGCTTTGAAACCTTTGGTCCTCAGTGCACAGTAGTCACATTGCTGGATCTGTGATAATCTGTGGGTAAATATTTTCATTTCCACCACATGCACTTTGTCATGGTGTATAGCTGTTGTTTTTGTTAATCTGTTTTGAAATGCGCTCTGTGGCCAGCTCTTTGTCTGAGAAAAGTGGCGTAGTTCCACCCATGGATCTTGCCCTCCTTCTGCTGTGTTCATCAGGTCCAGGAGATTGGGAAGCCCAGAGAGTGTCTGACATGAAAACTGAATTGTGCAGGAGCACAGACTGAAGTTTCACCATTGTTCATGTCACTGCGTCTTACCAGGCAGGTTGAGGAGAGAATACCCCAAAAAGTGTCATGACTGCCAAGTTGGGAAGAGACCTGAAAGTTGAAATAGTACAATTAATTCCAAGGTGATTTCATTATTTCAGCTTGTTGTGAGCTTTTTTTGGGGCTGATGTCTGAAGTATCCACAGGAGTGAGCCTTCTAATACATGCATACCATCTCATCCCTCCTCTGTGACAATATGGAAATCAGCCTATTTTAAATGAACATTTTCCAAAGCACACTCTTTTTGCAGTGTCCTCTTGTCACCAGTAAGATTGGAAAGTAGTTAAAGTAGTTGGAATGGATTGGCCAGTTGTCTTTTTTTTTTCCTCAGACTCAGTTAAAATGGAAAGAATATTCAAAACTCCAGGGTTGGGATGTGAAAGGCTGAATTTGTACTCAGATTTTCTTGTCTAGTATAAACCTGTGTTGGTAGAAATATGCAATAAAAATGTTCTTGTATGGGCTCTTGACTGTCATCCCTATCTCTCCCAAGACCACCATTGCTCAGAAGTGTGATGGGAAGGCTGATGGTAGCTAAGAAGGGAACATCTGTGATCCACCTTCTCACAAAGCCTTCTTGCCCTCCTGATAAACAAGCCCGGACAGCTTTGGCTCCTTCTTCTCAAACTCAGACCTCAACAAGAGGAAAAGACTGAAGCTTAGTTCTTGCTTCTGTGTGCTGTGAGAATGTTTTTATTCCATTGGAGGAGAATTGTTTTGGCTTATTCACACGTCATCTGAGCAGTATTTTAATAAGGCCTAGTGGGAAACAAAAAGGGATATGGTATTTTAGTTTGACTCCTTTTTTCTCTTTTTAAGGAAAATTTCTTGAGAGGATAAAACAACAGAAAACAAAAGTGATGTTAAGGCTCGCACTAGGCAGTAGCTGAGAATGCAGCCAAAGGATCTGCTCTTGGTATTGCACAGCCCAGGCAAAAATAAATGTTTGGCATTTGGAAGTGCTAGGAGGCAATGACCAGGGTGCTCTGTAATTAAAGGCAGTCCCTGAGAGCTACATGTGTTAATTCAAAAGCCCCCTGGCTATAGCACACACCACCCCAAATGCCCTTCCAAAAAGCTTCTTGTAGATTCAAGTGCAATATTAATTTCTCTCCTTGTGGGCAATACCAGCTGAAGTTGTCTAGGGCATACAAAGCCTCTGAGATTGTATCTGAAGCCCATAGGCAGGTTTTGCAAAGGTCAGGCCAATCTGAAGAGAAGATTTTTTCTTTTACAATGAAGTGTAACTTTTGCTGTTGCACAGTCACTAAAGGATCTCTCTCTTTTCCTCTTGAATCTGACAGCAGCCACATTTTCAAAAATGTGGCCCAAAAATATGAGTGCATATCAGAACTTGAAAGCAAGTTCTTCTTAGAGTTTGATTTCTCAGTTGGCTTTTAAAAGATGTGCAGTCGTGCAACTACATCATGTACCTTCTCCAATAATGACCACAACTGGTCCCCAAATGTTTACCAGCACAAGGATGCCTACATGCAGGAAGTGGGAAATGGGGGTGGGTCTGGTAGTTACTCTTGATGTGGTCAATCTGCCACTGACCTTGTTTGGGGAAGGGGAGGATGTGAAAATGAGACTCTCCTTTAATCTCTCGTGTGCATTTTATCTCCCCTCCAACTTTTTAAAGAAATTTCATCTATTAGAGCCAGCTCCCTTCCCTCCTTCTTCCCTTTGCAATTACAGCAGGCGTGGGGAGAACAGCAGCAGTGGCAGCTGAGGCTGAGTTGCACAGACTTGTTGTTCAGCTGAAGTGGTGGTAGCATCAAAGGAAATGGATGGGGATTTCTGAGATCAGAGCTGTTAGGGCCATTCATGATTTGTTGCTAGGCTGAAAGCTGCTACAGAGAGAGCTGCCTGAGAAATGCTGATTAATACAGTAATTGAGGTTTTCTATGAGCGAGAAGGAAAAAATTAAAATATGACTAAAAATGTTCTTTTTGAAATGAACAGCATTTTGAGATTGCACATTCCAGACAATAGCAGCTACTGGTACAAACGATTTCTATAAAAGAGCAGAAGACTTCTGGTTGAACACGGCGTCTTTTTATGTTTCTCTCTTAAGGAGGAAGGTCAGAAGGTCAGTCTATATATTTCTTTAATGGCAGAGTTTCCTCTGTGATTCTTACTTCAGTACACATTCTTAACAATTTGTTTCTGTCTCTTTTTCTTGATAAACTTAGTTTTATCCCATATCAGGCACTATTAGGCTGGATCTGCACATGAGCAAAACCCTTCTCCTGAACTAAGATAGTTCTGGGCTCAGCTTCACTGAGACACCTGGAGCTAATTTCAGGATAGCCTCAGAGCGTGCCACTGAGTTATTTGAAGTCCATGGGCTTCATAGGCTGTACTCACCTCCCCAGGTTCCAGGAATAGAGCTGCACTGACCTGGGACATTGGCATCCTCCTGATGAACATGCCACTTCACCTGATGCAATCTAATCTAATCTAATTTCATCTCTGCTTCCTCTTGTTTTCCAGCCCAAAAGCATTCTCAGTTCCTTGAAAAGTAGATTTGCTTTTTTTCCCCTGCTCTCCTTCACATTAAGAAGATCAGTCCCTGAATGAAACACATCAACCCTTTCTTCTTGTCTCTCCCCCCTGCCTTTTTTGTTTTGTTTTGTTTGGGGGTTTGTTTTGTTTTTTTTGTTTTTGTTTTGTTTTTTTTTTTTTTTTGGGGGGTTTTTTTTTTTTTTTTTTTTTGTTTTTTGTTTTTTTTTTTTTTTTTTTTTTTTTTTTTTTTTTTTGGTTTTTTTGATTTTTTTTTTTTTTTCTTACAAGCTAACAGGGAAGTGAAAAGCTCTGAAACAGCTGCCTCTCGGACTGAGACTATTTTTCGGTAAAATAATCACCTTCAGTATGACTACATTGTTTTTCTGTTCTATGCAGTGTGACTCAGCATCAGTTAATTAACCCAATCAAGTAGGCCGGATTTCTCTCCTTTAATGAATGGTTCTTCCTACTTCAGAGACTTCCTAGACCTCATTTTGGATGTGCCTCGGTTTTACAGGGTATATCCAATTACATTTCTATCCTTCAGCCCCAGTGCTCGGGCCACCTCTCCTGTGGAATTACGCTGTGGTGGCAGTTAAGCCAGGACACTCACTTGCCAGCAGTTGCCCTACTTAGGTCTGCTGCCACCAGCCCTGCCGCGTTAGCACACACGGAAGGTCTTTACACAGATATGCTATTCTCAGCATCACAGGCCCAAAATGGCAAGTAATCCTTTCCACACGTCTTTTTATCAGTGGGAGGAGGAGCAGGTTAAGGGAAAGGGGTTTGTGTACGCCTGTCAGAGAGACAGGCACCCGATTGCATAAACCTGCTTCCTGCCCCCCCCTTCTCCTTTTTTCCTGTGAAGAAATACGTAACTCCGAGATCACCCTAGAATATAAGTGCATGTATGTTTAGAAGAAGAATGTGAAACTGGCTGCCACGTAAAGTGCCAGGCAAGTGACGAGAATTATGCTTGCAGACGTGTGAGAAGGAAAAGTAGTAGAGTTGCCTCACAGTGAAACAGCTAGCATTTGCAATGGGCTGTGGGTGGCTATAAATGGAATTGTGCATCACCGTTCCTCTGAGCCCGAGGATGCCTTGCTGAAGAGACAGGACCACTGAAGGAAGTAAGGCATCTGGTTGTTTTGTAATGAGAAGCAGGAATGCTCTTAATAATAAACAAACAGGACATTGTATGCCATCATCACAGGATGTCCTTCCTTCAGCCAGCATGCTGACTTGGATGGGAGGAAAAAAAAATTGGGTGCCGGGATCTGCTGATTGTTCTACCAACCCTCTTTCCATCAGCAGTGTGTTCCTGGACGGCCCCTCGCACGTTGCCCCGCGCAAGATCCGTGCTCGTTTTCTTACCGCGCTGCGACAGGGGCATCGGGTTCGGAAACGCTGCTTGCTGCTGTGAGCTTCCCTGCTGTCACCAAGGGAAAGGGGGAAGGTTTTGTTTAAGGGAAGAAATATTTTCCCCAGTTCCTCTTACAGGCACTGATTAGAGACTCGGTTTCCCGAGGGATAAAATCAAAACTCTGAAACTCCCAAATTTGTCATCTCAAGTAAAGTACTATGGTTGTCGAGGTTTGGGAGCAAGCACTTTGAATCGAGCTTTAATCAGTAAACTAGGAAATTATTTTTAGTTGGTATTTTTTATAAAGTTCTGTCAAGTCAAACTGCGCAAGAACGAAAGCGGCCACGTGCTAAACTCCGGAGCTTAAAAATAGCACGGAAAACAGATTTCTAGTAAAAGCTGCCTCAGGTGCGTTCCCCGCGACGCGCCGCGGTGCCCGCCCACCCGGCAGATCCAGGCGGCGGGGCAGCGCCGCGGTTCTCCCAGCTGACGCACGGGGCCGAAAGGA
>WEIU01006212.1:30530-78320 GCA_013389925.1 Aegithalos caudatus | reverse complement strand
AAGTGCCGCTCTGGCACGGCCCCTCCGGCAGCCCGGGGGCGGCTCACCCCCGGCTCCCGACCCGGAGCTGCGCCGCTGTCCTGCCTGCCAGCCCTCGGCAGCTCCCTGCTTCCTGGCCTCTTCTTAAGCCGCCCCCGCTGAGCTGCGGCGGGGCAGGAGCCGCTTTTGGCCGCGGTAGGGGAGATGCCTGGAGCCAGGCCGCCTTGGCACTGCTGGCGCCCTTCTCCTGGAGGGTGCCTCTCATCGATCCCAGCAGCTGAGCTTGTAAGGGAACGGTGGAGGCCGAGAACTGCTGACCCGAGAGCCACCGTCAGCTAAAAGTCATCTGGACAGCTTTATAGCCTGTTTTAGCAAAACTTCAGTGTTGACACACACAGATGTGCAGAACCTCTTCTGCCAAATTCTGATGGGTACAGGCTGAGAAATCATCTTTGCTTCTCCGCTGGCATAGCTGAACACAAATGCTGTCTGTAAGGTGGATATCAAAAAGTATCTGCTGTGTCACAGACTGTTTCAAGTTGACTAGTTCAAGGAGTGATTTCTAGAGATTCTGAGAATTTCATTACTGTAGTTTTAATTAAGGCCAAGATATTTTTAAAATCATGAAAAATCTTAAGCTATCATGCAGTAAAACTGGTAGGGTGTGCCTGTAGCTTGGTTGTGAACTTTTCTTGAGAGGGCAGATGGATGTAAATGAAGATATATAGGGAAAATGAGAAGAACATCTGCCTTTTTCAGCTCTCTATGAGACATGTACAAGCAGGACAAAAATAAAACTGAGCCACTGAGCTTGTTTCAGCATATGGTAGGTGTAAGAAAATTTCTGGAAGTCCCTCTTCTCTCTCTCTTCAGTCCAGATGCACAGATCAATGGAGCATTTAACTACCTCTGCTGTTGATGTTTTAATTTTTTTTTCTTTGTAGTGTGCTGAAAACATATGTTAAAATGCAAACGAGTACAAACAGCCACCATGTACACCCAGCAATCTGTTTCCAGGTGATCCCTTAAATCCATGGCTGTTCTTTGGCCCCTTTATTTTGACATTTAACAGGAAATTATGCTAGGTGTTCATTTTTTACTGGGATTTTTAATCTTGACCAGTACACAGGCAAGGATTTATCTATCTGCCTCTCACTTATACATTAAGGATCACACAATATAAGAAAATGTTCTGAGAAAATCAGAAGGCTTAGCTAATTTGTGAAGTGCTGTCTACATACAGTCCAAGGTTTTTACCACCCTTTGCTGAGAAGGACTGTTAAAAGAAATAGAAAAGCTCACTGAAGTGAGCTATCTGTAGGGTCGACAAGTGCTAATCTGCTTTGGTAAAGACATTGATGCCTTGTGGTGTACAGGCAGCAGTAATCCCAGTTCTCAGTCTTCCTCAACTACTTTTGGTGTTCCTGTCTTGTTCTGAAATCCTGCCGAGCAAAAAGACAAGTGGCAAGATGTGTGAAGGGGAAATGTCTAATACATTTTGCCATGAGAGTTTATAATACATGTGGTTATAATACCAAATTAATGGGCTTTTTAACTTTTTTTTTCTCTGCTATCTAAGCAGCAGGATGAATCTTGCAAAGGCTTGGGGTTTTTGGTTTACAAATTTGTTGGTTTTCTAATATTGTTTGGATACATTCAATGTAAGAAGATTGGTGAGAAACAGAGAGACAAAACCAATAACTCAGCAGTGTTTTGCAAAGGGTTACTCCAAGCCACGTTCTTCTGAATAATGATGAATTGCTTCCTGATTTGTGGTCAGTGACTTTTTTTTGGTATAATTACTGTCTAGAAGGAAGCTGAACAACCGGAGTACATTTCTTAGACCTAGCATAGTGGAGCATTTTCTTCAAAATCCTTACACCTTTTTTGACTAAACCCGCTTGATATATGTTATCTGATGATAACTGACGATTCCTTTTTGTACAAGAAATTGACGTGTAAGTACATGTCCCAGAGCCATTTCATATTCTGTTTTGTATGCCACCGTATGAAGGTGAGAGAACTGAAGGTTGCGTTTGGGGTTTTTGGTTTGTTTTTTTTTTTTTTTGAGGGGGTGGGTTGTTTTTTGGTTTGGTTGGTTGGTTGTTTTTTTCTTTTTTTTTTTTTTTTTTTTTTTCTTTTCTTTTCTTTTATTTTTGGTGGTTGTTGTTTCTTTTGTGTTCTCCTTTTAGCTATCAGGGTGGGTATTGACCAAAGAATGGAGGCGGGTGGAGGGTGGTTTCATTTTGATCTGGAAGAGCAGTCATTCCAGTTCCTAACTTATTAGAAAAGCAAACTCTGTAGCAGTGAAGTGATTGATAGATATTGCATATTTTTGTTTGCTGGAGCTAGACTTTTAGGGGTTGCCTTTGATAGGAAAAATAACTTCTGAAGATATTTGACAGTCTCTGTATATTTTGCTTACTGTTTCTTGTTGTAAATGTATTTCCAAAAAGCACATTTTTAAGGTGGAATTCATCATTAGCTTCCATCTGTCTTTGAGAAATCCTAGTACCTAATAAAATTGTTTGTATTGTAACCAACACAATTGTTCATTTATTTATTTCTGTTTTGCTGACCTGTCACAAGAAAATTTCTTGCATTGTTTGGTTTACTTTGTTACAGTTTGGGGACAGGGGAGAAGAGGGAGACTTCTCATTTTCTACTGGTGATGGACTGATCCTTTGCTGCTCTTCTTGTAGGTCACTGGAGTTATAAGCAAAGAGTACATCCCAAAAGGAACACGCTTTGGACCCCTGGTAGGAGAGATCTATACCAGTGATACGGTTCCCAAGAATGCGAACAGAAAATACTTTTGGCGGGTAAGTAGGAAAAAACAGCAGCACGTTGTTGCAGTAAGCAGATCACTAAATGAGTATGGCTGAGAAGCTGGGTCACTTCCTGCTCTGTGACGCAGGGGACAACCTCTGCATGCGGCCAGGTACAAACAGGGCCAGTGGGTGAATTAAGCTGAGTAAAAGCATGGCTGTCTTGGATGTAGGGACTGTGTGGGTGGAGAGAGCAGTGGAGATGCACAGCCCTTCCTGTCTCTGCCTTCCAAAATGTATCAGTGCTGATTCTGTGAAGAAATAGTTCTGCTGCTTGCTGTAAGGGCAGGTTATTTTGCATTTCTTCACAGCGGAAAGACCTTCTGATTTATGCAAGTATCACATCCTTGATTTTTCCCAGCATGAAGAAGTACTGTTAAAGTACTGCATAAACTTTCACTCTGGAATTATGATACATTTTCTGACATTTCTTCCTGTGTCTTGTATAGACCTGCTATAACACAGTGGTGCTAGTCGTCAGCGTATATCATTCAATTCATAAACTTTCCTAGGCCTCCTCAGAATTGTTTAAAGAGCAGCTCATGGATCTTAACAAAGGGAAAAGAGACAAACAGCAGAGGTGGTGCCTAATTCGTACTCCATAGTATAAGCTGGAAGAGAGCAGCAGCCAGTATGTTTTGGCTTGGGCAGTCTGTGCTGGGGAATATGCTTCCAGTTTATCAGTTGACATAATCCTCATTTTCCTTACAGACACATTATTAATTGTTAGAGAACATTCCCTCAGCCCCATCTCATTCCATGGATTTGTTTTGCTGCCTTCTAGCCATGTAGGTTGTGTCTAAATCCGTGGATTTGGGACTGTGTCCAAGCCTCTGTGCTCAGGTACCTCCCTGCCTTAGTAATACCCAACCTCATATCCAGGTGAAACCCAGGGCATGCACCAGCATTCCCCACACCCCTTTCTTCCTACCTAATTGAATCATTTTGGTTTTCTCAGATTGTCTTTGTACAGTGTAATACGGTGTTGCACGGGCAGTTGTGTGAGTGTTTTTACAGAGGAGACAACTGTTTTCACATTAATAAGGCCACAAAATGTTTCTTTTTGCTGAGCTTTTTGGGAGCTTGTGTTCAGTGTAGGAAGAGACCAGTACTAGCCCCCACTGGTTGTTGGTGAGACAGCAGAGGAAGGGAAGAGGGGCTGATAACCATCTCGCAGGACTTCATTCCTACATTGCAGTGAGAAAGATGACATCATTCTTATGATGTGATTTTAAGCCTTAATGCGTAGGGATCCTCAGAAATAAGCCATCTAAGCATCATTAAATTCCTTGTTATAATCTCTTGATTCGTTCAAGACATACTGCTGCACTTAAAATTAATTCCTTCCTAGGGGTCTGACACAGGCTTGCATATGCAAAGGAAATTGTGGGAGATAACTTCCCACATGTTATTAAAGGCATCCTGGGCTCGCTGGCAGGAGCGGGAACATCTGGGCGCCCGGGGACGCTGCCCGCGCCAGGGGAGCGGGGCCGCCCGGGCCCGCCTCGTTTCTGGGAACCGCGCCGTGACTCAGCACTTCTGGGCGCGCCTTCCCCAGAATCGGTGGGAGCTGGTGGGTGCCTCTGCCGGGGAGTCGGAGCTGTGGCCCTGACGTGGGAGGTGGGGGGCTGGTTTGGGAAGTGGTGGCAGGCGTCAACGCTAGAGCCCCGCGTTCCTGGAAGTTCACGAGCCGGGGTGAGCAGAGAAACCCGAAGGCTCCTCTTGATGCAGCACAACTCGCCCGGCTCCCTTCCATTTTCTCATAACAAACACACCGCAAAATCTCTCGCAAGCTGCTTTGATGAGGCCACATGTATTTCCCCCTTCTCAGTTTACAGGAAGTTACTCTTAAAGAAAGTGATTCTGGTGTTTACGGCCCGCGTTAAAGGGCCAGGCCGCCTCCCCTCTCTGCCCGCCGGGCTCCGGGGAGCACGGGAGGGTCCCGGCCGCTCGGAGGGCGCTGCCCGGCCAGCGAGCTGCGAGAGACAGTGGTGAGGGCACACGGGCAGGAACAGCCTGTGGAGTGTTTTCTCCCTGAGATAAGCTCTGTCTCCCCTTTGGAAAAGCATTTCCTGCTCAGCGAGGTGCGTTGCTGGTGCAAGCTGCTCCCACTGCAAGGTCTGGCCTTTGCCTGGTCATCTGTTTTCAGAAAACCAGGAACCCCATTTCATCCAGCACGGAGCTTGTTTCCCCTGAGAGTAAGCAGTGTCTTTTTACAAGTATGTTTCCTGGATTTCTTTTGCATTTATTTCTTTGTTTAAAAATGTTTCTCTTATTCTTACCATTTCAAGAAACAGTAGCTTCTGTCAGTGATGGGAACTTCTTTTCCCTCGAAACTACTGAGCAGTTTTCAGATTCATGTTTTCTTACCCCTCTGTGGACAAGTCAGAACATGTCCCATGGTAGGAAAAGTGACATCTCATGGGCTAATCCCTGTCAGGTCTTCCTTCAGTTATGGCAGGTGAATTTCATCTTTGCCTCGCCCAGCCTTCCTACAAAAGGGTTACAGTTCAACTATGAGCAAGTGTTGCTTTAGGACTGGGGGGTGGAGAATGTTTGCATAGTTTAAACCTTTGGGTGGAGGTGGTAAGAAACTGCAAGTACAGAGGCCATAGAAAGAGGCCAGAAGAGAAGAACTCTGACGTAGCACAGCCAGCCAGTCTTATACACAAGTGACTCAAAGCATTAATGCAAGCATGCACTCAGACCCTGCAGTCATCAGCATCACCCACTTGTTGATCAGAGCACCAGGAAAAGGACTCCAAGGTAGACTGTTCACAGAGAGAGAGTACTCTGCATTTCAGATTTTGGGTCTTGTTTTCCCAAGATAGCAGAGAGACAGGCTAAGATTAAATGGAAAAAGGTGTCTGTGGACTTGCCTTTAAATACCTTAACTCAGAGGATGTCCTTGTTGGAAAGGCAGGAACAGAGCTTGAACTCTTACTTCAGTAATATATGCTCATCTGAAAACAACAACAAAAAAAAGCTTATCATTTTTCCCCACTGGACTCTGTGCTTATATGTTGTGTATTGTACCTATATAGATGTGTATATATATTCATAAACACTTCCTCTCTGTTCCAGATCTATTCAAGTGGTGAACTTCACCACTTCATTGATGGATTTAATGAGGACAAGAGCAACTGGATGCGTTATGTAAACCCTGGCTACTCTGTTCAGGAGCAGAACTTGGCTGCTTGTCAGAATGGAATGAACATCTACTTCTATACCATCAAGCCCATCCCTGCCAACCAAGAGCTGCTTGTGTGGTATTGCCGAGACTTCGCAGAAAGGCTGCACTATCCCCCCTCCCGAGAGCTGACAATGATGAACCTCAGTAAGTGGGTTACAGTATAAACAAGGAATGCTAGTAATGTCTCTTCTGCCTATACAATCTAATAATAAGGTGTATAATTACACAGCTGCATCATCTCTTGTGTCACAGGAGGTAGCTTGGAGTGGAAAAGGGGAATTAAAAAACCCAACACAATAGAATGAGTTCCCTGTGCCTGTTCAAAGGGAAAGGGATCCTAAAATCTGAGCAGTTGCTTGTTTACAATCTGAGTGTTATCTGGTGAAATTCTGGACAGACAACCTGACCTCTGTCTTCCTAACCATAGCTGTTGGTTCACTCTCAGACTTTCCAATTTCAGATCTCACAGTGTGTTGAGCAAAAGTCTGCTTTGGTAGCATATACTAAAGGCTGTCCAGTCATGCTCCCAAAGGGCTGCCCTCACTGTACCAGGAAGTGGCAATGTGCCATGAGTCTGTCTAGGTGTCTGACAAAATACATGTTTACTGCATAATGCACTTTGAGCCTTGCATCTACACTTATTTATCTTATGGGAGCAAACCTCCTGTGGTCTTCTCATCTGGTTACTTGTATTTTAAGCTCAGTGTACTTTGTCCCCATTTCTTGACTTTATATTGCAGCTTTCATTTTCTGTTCAAAAATAATAGCACTGGTAGCAGAGGGAAGAGGTATTTCCAGGAGTTTGTGTTCCTCTGGTTTCTGATTATTTCCAGTCTTGCTGCTTTACTTCTCGCTTACTCAGTGCCTGACACCTCACCCAGAGCCCTTTCTAAAGAAGGAAAGATTCTTGCTGATTTCTCAGTGGACTCTTAGGCTGCTTCCCCAGCTGCTGCTGATCTAAGATAGAGTATTATTCTGTCCTTCTGCCAGCAACTACACTGAAACTTGAGGAAAAAACTCCAAGCAGTTTGGTTTTTTTTAAATAAAAGGAACTTATTTGTGGTTATTTGGCAACAAGGAATGGGATATAAAATATCAGTGGTACTTCGGGAATCATTAGAACTGTCATCCCATATTATAAAAATTATATCACACATTCAGATTAATCAAAAGTACATCTGTACTCTGTGGGTGTCACCCTTTCACTAGCTTTTTGTCTTTGACTACAAATTAATAGAAGAAAACTTGTCTCCTAATGACAGAGAAAAGAGAGGGAGGGAATGTCAGCTATATTCTCTATTCAAAAAATGTCTCACTGATTCTGTCATCTTTGCACATATGTCATTTCACCACTCTCTGTGAAGTTTTATTTCCTGATAAAATGAACTGTTGGCTTTTCAGTGGGACCTGCAGGTGAGATGAGACAACAGCATGCAGGGCTCTGGTGGATGAGGAGTTGGCTAAAATCTAGTCAGGCACATTTGGCCACTAGCTAGGAAGGATACACAAACACAGGATCAGTTTCCTGCATCTGCTGGCACCTTAGGCTTCCTTGCAGAAGTAGCAATTAATGCATTTGTGAAGTGTGTCTTCTCTGTCCAGTTACTCTTAATCAGGTCAAAACTAGGGGTGTCTGGACATGGTAGAATAACTGATTTTAGTAAAAGCAGTAAGTTCAATACAAGGATTTAAAGAAATGGGAACTTGAGCCACAATTTTGTAGTTCAGCCTTAATATTTTTTATATTTCCAGATGCTGAGTTACAAATAGACATTCTTCTCTTTTTTAAGATAATTGCATTTAAACCATTTAGAAGTTTTATGTTAGCTCCTTCCACCTAAAGAAAATAGCAGTTCAGAAAATGAGAAAAACTTTTCACTTTTTTTTTTCTCCATCATTCTTGTGAGCAGTATATTCAGGCCTAAAGCCTGCAGATGGGCCAGAAACCCTACAAGTACCATAAGAATGGAGGTTTTCTAAAGTTAGCCTTTGAAAAGTATGGAAGAAAAATCCACAAGTCTCCTAAAGATCCTTATTTGCCAAAGTCCCTGTAGCAATGGCGCGAGCAGGGGTGGTTTTTCCAGCATTAGTACTGAAACCAGATGAGTTTACCGTGAATGCTAGCACTGTTCTTCTGCTCCTTTCTCCCAGGCCGCTAGTAAAATCTAAAATTAGAGAGCATTGTGCTGCCTCTCCAACCTCTCTCTCTCTGTCACAAAGGCTGCCCAAGGTACCCTGGCACTGCATTCATCCGTGAGTAAAGTGCAGAGGGTTTGTCCCCAGTTCACTGGCACCCTGCACCTGCTACAGACATGGGGCTTTGGCCCAGCAAAACATCTGAAAACAGCCTTGCTCGAGGGGATTCCCCTCACCTCCAACCTGCTAGGAAGCCAGGAAAGTCCTCTCCAGCCAAATGGATTGCTAATATTTTGGTGTTTCAAGTGGTACGGCTTCCCTCAGAAGAGCAGGTGTGCATCATCACCTCTCCCAACTTGTGGCTGCTGGTTTTGGCACCCACTGAGAGGAGGGAGGGAGGGAAAGTTGGGGTCCAGGTCCCAAGACACAGGCTCAGTTCAGGGCCTCCTGTGGGATGCACACTGGTGTGGGCGGGAGGCAGCCAGTGGCCATGGTGTGTTGCACCCAGATCTTTCCCTTCACCGTGTCTTGGGTGTGCAGTGCACACTGGTGCCCGTGGGAGGCTTTGGAAGAGTCGTACCTTGGCTGGCTGCCCAGCACAGGAGAGGGCACCTGGGACACACACCTACAGAGACCTTGCAGTCTTGCCAACTTAAAATATAGGCAGCTGCTTTAAGTGCCTCAAGGGTTTGGGGATCACAGCCTTAGAGTTCAGCACCTTAGTTCCTCTTTAAGCACCAGAGGATGGGCCTCTGGGGAAAAATGTATCAGGGAATTTCTCTGGCTTTATTTCCTGTAATTAGTGGCCTCAAAAATGAGAGAAGTACCACTTTAGAGCATAAATATATTTACACACCCACATGTAACATCTACTTGCCTCTGTAACAGCAAACTTTCAAATTAAAGGTAACTTCCCTAGCATTAGTTCATTTGTGCCGCAGAAGGAAAGCATCCAGATGCAAGACAGCAATTAGGCATGTCCTTAGTTGTGGGTTTAACCCTGTCCTCAGTGTTTTCCTGAACTGGGGCCTTTGACCCAGTCCTTCAGACGCTGGAGCACACACCTACCTTCACAGCCATGATTAGCTCCGAGTGGAGCTACGTAACTTCAAATGGATGTTGAAGTGCCTGCAAGGAGTTGCACAATAGTGGTGGAGGCAAGACTCCACATTATCCCAGTGCTGGAAACTCAAGTGTCATTCCCTTCCTGCCTGTCTTGAGGCCCCTGATGTTTTCTGTCAAGATTTGAGATGTCACCTTCAGATGGTGCCATTGTCTTGTAAATAGTTGTAAATATGGTGGCACAAGATTTCTGCATTCTGCTAAAAATAAATTTTCAGTAATTTGTTAAGTGTGCTTAACCACATTCAACTGCTCCTTCAGATTGTCTTCTAGTCTGTGATATTTTATTTTGCAAACACTGAGTAAATCTGCTTCGGCAGTTCCAAATGGTTTAGAATTTCATTCTCACCTCAACATGGGAGAATTATTTTGGGGTGGAGGAGTGGAGAGGGTAACAGTTAAAAAAATGCCAAAACCAAACAACAAAAACACAACAAAATCCAAACAATTGCATTGACTCAGGACATGACTATTTGATAATAATGTTCATATATTGCAATCGTATGATGCAACTTCCTGCTGCTCATGTCATGTTTGTCTCCTCAGTCAAGTACAGGCAGGTGACATCTTTTGGTCAAGCTTGAGAAAAAAAAGTTCAAGCTGGAGAAAGATAATTTGCATATTTATGGAATATTTGGCAATCTTTTTGTTTCATTAACAGGTTTAACAAGACTTTAAAAATGTTTCTGGTTCTATGAAGATTAACTTTTTAGTGCTTTTTTCTTAAATGCAATTTATTCTTCTCCCTGCTGGCCTTAACATGCTGGCCATTAGCTCAGCCCTGTCGCTCGCTTGCTTTCCCTTTTGTTTATGGGCAGTTTCACTTTCTGGTTTTGAAGCTTTTCTGTTTGGGTTGAGAGGAAACATCTGCACTTGCTTAAAAAAATGCCTCCTGGAATGTTCAAAAGGGCTTAGGAAAATGATTTTTACATGATATGAGAGGTTGTCTTCACAAAATCAGAATTTGGGGGCTGAAGTTGTCTTCATATTGAGAATTATTTGAAGGCTCCCAGAAAGACCTTCTCTGAGCAAAAAGTTTTCAAAGGCATGTAACCCTGCCACAGACACATTTAGAAAACAGATGATCAAATTATGTACTTGTAAATGTTGGTCTCTGTTCTCATTTTGACTGGAAACAATCTTTGTTTTGCCCGCTTCACAACTTCGAGGTTCTCTTTCTACTAGCAAAAGAGGTGCTTAATTTAGATCGAAAATGTGAATTGGCATAATTAAGCTCCACCACTCGAAGTGATCGGTACCATCTCACTCCTGAAATTACTAATGAAATTACTGTCTGCCTACAACCGTTTTTCAAGTTTTTAGAAAAGAACAGATCATTGTTTTTATGAAATGTTTCTCAGGCTACAGCTCAGAGCACAGGAACCGAGAGCCAAAGTGTGTAGTTCTGCAGCAGTCTGTAGCTGGAACACCCACATTGGAATGACTTCAGGCAGCTCCTTCACTCAAGTTTTATTAATCCTTAAAAGTAACAGGAGTTTTGTCCCTTTTCCTCTTGCACGCAGTCACTAATCTCAGATCTGAGCAAATAATCTGTTGACCTCAGTTAGAAGTGGATCAGGCTCCTCAAGAGGCACGTCTGAGGCTTTTTTCTTTCTTCCCCCCCAGCCCCCCCACATAACTTAAGAATGCAGCTGGACCATTCCTGTTTTGCTGTGAATCTCTTTTCTGTGTGTCACTCTGACCACAGGAACTAGACAGATCTTGGAAGAGTGTGTCTATATTTACTGTATATATATACATATATATACACACATGTGTGTGTATGGGGGTGGGAGGGAGAAATGTATTTCAAGAGTGAAAAGGAAACATTCTGATTGGTAAAAACTTAAATCTTAAGACCACAAGTTCAAAAAAATCCATTTATAAGAAATATATCTCTTTAACTTTGAAGTATGGCTCCTTTAAGAGCAACAAGAAAAGTTGTAAACCTCTCAATCAGTTTCAGCCCTGGTTTAAATCCACCTTCAATATAAAACTTAAGAACCTCTCCTTGGCCTCGGACATTACCTTCTCTTATTTTACACAGTGCTGACATGCTTGTTTATGTTTTGGTATTTCTGGTGTTCCCAAGTGTTCCTTGTGCTCAGGTAATAAGGGAAAAAGCCAAGAGGGTATTTATGGACCAAAGATAGCTTGCAGCTAAAGAGAGCTGTCACAGTTAAGACTTAAAAAATAATCTTTAAATATCACAACTTCTGTCTACACATGGAAATTAGTAGGAGGAGCAGTTTTACTGGGAAAATTCAGAAAGGAAGAAAAGAGCAGTTATCTTTAGTCAGTCAAGAGAGAGCATGGGATTGTTGCACAAACAAAGTTATAATTTCTGCACGAGCTTCCTTTCTGTCATTCCTGGGCTTGCTCCTGCACATAAGGCACGTACATCCCCAACTTCTTGTTTAACCTTGTGACTGGGAGTGGGAGCTGTTTCTCCAGCTGAAGTGGCCCCAGTTTTGCTATCACTTTTCCAGCACCACCAGCATTTCTCCTTCCTCTTCCCCTCCCCCTGGGTTTTTTTCTTTGAAAGAGAAAAGTGTCAATTTGAACTTCCTGCTTGACAGACCCCACTGAGAAACTGATATGGGCCTGATAAGGTGGTATTTATTTATTTTTCCTGCTGCAAGGCTTCACAAGTCCTGCCTCCCACCCTTCTGTCTAGTTTTCAATACTGCCTGGTCTTGATACTTCCCAATGCTGATAGTGTCACCAGGGATGTTTGCTCTGAGACACTGCTGTGGTGAAAGGCAGCTGATAAGAAGCTACAGATAATATCCACAGTGCCATTGTGGAACTTCTTGAACCTAGTAGGACCTCTGTGCTATGCCCAAAAATCTGGTTGACATTTAGATAATGAGTTACCAGTCATGGGGTACAGACAAAATTACCAAAGAAAATAGATGTTTTTTAAAGTCAGAAAACACAGCGTGTTCTTACTTTATTTTTGATACGGTTCTGCATTAAACTTTGGACACCAAGAGAAGTAGTTGGGAAGGTGTCTGTGTGCTTATGTGTGTACATGCTTGCTGTACCACACTTACAAGTTTCATCATAAATATTTTAATTGAACTTAACTGCATTCAATTGCATTTCACTGGAGCTTGAAAATATACAAACCACTCAAAAATCTCAAACTAAATTTGCTTGTTACTAGTCTAATGCCATTTCAAAAAGGATGCTACTGTAAAGTGGTTTGCTGTAAGTAGGAGCATGCTTTGAAAGCAGCTGTTTTCTTGGATACATTTAATAAATAGCTGTTTCTTTGCCTTATAGGGTAATGTACCAAATGATAGATTTCATCAGGGTAGTGAATAGTGAAGCAAAGAATTTGTGTTGAAAGCAGCATGCTCACTGCTTGTTCTCACGTTCCTCACTTGGTTCAGATGATCCTCCAAAAATCAGAAATAACTGTTTCTCACCTCGGATAGTGAAGTAAGAACAGTCAGTCATGGAAGTAGAAATGCTTGTAAAGGACTGCAGTGTTTTTGAGTCATGTATCTACTGGTGTTGGCTTGTACCTCCTGCTGGAAAGCCTTGCACTAACTAACTATGATTATGAAACTTTCTTGTAGTTTTTCCCCCCATAATAAAATATCTTACAAGTAATCAAGATTATGTAACAAAGATAAAGACAGATCTGTTTTTCTACTGAAGTCATCTTTCAGTGTGCTGTTATGATTGTATTATGTCCAGACAGCAAGGTCTTTGAATACAAACAGAGTATGTGCTGAACTGAGACAAATGTATGCTAGCTTCCTTTTCCTTCTAAATACATATTTCTTTTCCCTTTTTTAAAAAGCACATTTCAACTTAAGCTGGAGCCAACCAGTCTTGCTTTCTTTCACTTTGCTTCAGCGTTTTTTTTATAAAATGCAGCTGTAAGCAGAGGAATTTTGCATAGACTGAATGCCACAGAAATCTGCAGTAAATAGTCTGCTTTGTTGTAGATGTTCCTAAGCAGTATATTTAATGAGTAATGATCTGTTTACTGATGGAGAATACCTTCTCTTTGAAGAAGGCTTTCATCCTAGCCAGCCTTGGTTTTTTTGGTACTGTAAGTAATTGAACTGGCTGGTGAAGTGACTGCTGCGGTTTGGCAAAACCTGATTTGTCATGCCTTGTTATTTTACTGAGGAACATTTCTGGGAGCTTGTGCTCTGCAAAATGTCCTTCAGTTAAACCTGTATTGTGAACAAATGCTCATTACCACATTTATTAGAAATACTGCTTAAAGAGACATTCAACAGTGAAGCTAGGAAAATTTAAGGGGGAAGAAAGGTGAAATCAGTTTGCAGAGTGGAGGTTGGCACTCTGCAAATGCACCATCATCCGGATCTCTATGTACTGGTCGGTATCCCTTAAATTAGCAATGCTTTTCATTAGCACTTAATACCAGCAGGCATTTCTTCACACAACAATTAGTTTTCTGGCAAGTCGAATGATTGCTCATCTCTGAGAGTAGCCCTTCCTTCTCACTAAACTTGCAGGGGTTAGATTCTGTTTTGAAAAGAGATAATGCCAGTGACATATCTAAATAATCATTATCTTGTCTTTGTATTTCAGCACAAACCCACGTTAATCCAAAGCAGCATGGCGCTGATAAAGATGAGCTTTATCAGAAAAGCGTCCCAAAGAAGGAGCACAGTGTGAAAGAAATCCTGAAAATGGAATCCAATCCTCCTAAAGGAAAAGACTTCTTTCAGACCAACATTTCACCAGTTACTCCAGAAAAAGACTTGGATGATTTACGTAAGAACTATAGCCCGGAGAGGTGTTTCTTCCCTCGAGTTGTCTACCCGATCCGACCTCACATTCCAGAAGACTATTTGAAAGCTTCCTTAGCGTATGGCGTGGACAGACCCAGCTACATTACTCACTCGCCCATCCAGGCATCTACTACACCAAGTCCTTCCGGGAGGAGCAGCCCAGACCAAAGTTTAAAAAGTTCAAGCCCTCACAGTAGTCCAGGGGTCACGGTTTCACCTCTGGCACCTACTTCCCAAGAGCACAGAGAGCCATACTCTTACTTGAATGGATCGTATGGCTCAGAAGGATTGGGGTCTTATCCTGGATATGCACCCCCCGGCCACCTCTCACCCGCCTTTCTACCATCCTATAACCCCCATTACCCCAAATTCCTGTTACCTCCATTCAATATGAGCTGTAATAATCTGAGCGCTTTGAACAATATCAACGGCATCAACAATTTCAATCTCTTCCCGAGGATGTACCCTCTTTATGGCAACCTGCTCAGCGGAGGCAGCCTTTCCCACCACATGCTCAACCCCACCACGCTCCCCAGCTCACTGCCCAGTGAAGGAGGCCGTCGACTGCTGCAGCCTGATCATCCGAGAGACTTCCTCATACCAGCACCCAACAGTGCCTTCTCTATCACGGGCGCTGCTGCCAGCATGAAGGACAAGCCATGCAGCCCTACCAGCGGGTCCCCCACCGCTGGAACAGCAGCCAGTTCGGAACACATAATGCAACCTAAACCTACCTCAGTGGTGTTGGCTGCCACCGGTGGTGAAGAAGCCATGAATCTCATTAAAAGTAAGAGGAATGTGACCGGTTACAAAACCCTCCCATACCCACTGAAAAAGCAGAATGGGAAGATCAAGTACGAATGCAATGTTTGCTCCAAGACCTTTGGCCAGCTCTCCAATCTGAAGGTAGGCAGTGGAGAATAAGACAGGAGCCTTCTTTGAAGGCTCAGATTTCTCCCCGTAGGTTTTCGAGGAAAAGCGGGGTCAGGCCTCCCTTGCTTGTTAGGCTGTTTATGCGTCTGGGCTTAATACAGCATCCCCCAGCAAGAAAGCGTGGTTGTGTATTTTAATAGTGACGCCACCTAATTAACTAGATAACATTGTATTTTGGCAATGGGACTCTTCCGCTGACTTTAGGAAACATCTGAAAGCACTTTTGTTGCAGTACTGGAAACTGCAAATTGTTAATTGCTTTGTCTCTCCCTAGGTGCACCTCCGAGTACACAGCGGAGAGAGACCATTTAAATGCCAGACTTGCAATAAGGGCTTCACGCAGCTGGCTCACCTCCAGAAGCACTATCTGGTACACACGGGAGAAAAGCCCCACGAGTGTCAGGTATGTAACACAGAGAGAGAGAGAGATGTCCCTTCTGAGGCCGAAGGGACGGCAGGGCTTTGCACACCACCCCGTACAGTGTGCAGGGAGGGCTGAGGGGCAAACCCTGGGCCGCTCAGGGCCGGAATCTGCACCACAGCCTGGCCCAGCCCTGGTGCAGCAGCGTCTGTGAGACAGCACGATTGCCTGCAGCCTGCTAGAGCAACATCTGCCTGATACAGTCTTGCCTTCAGCCACACTCAAAATGACATTCAGCAATATTTAAATAAAAAAGGCGGGGATTTTTTTTCCCTTTGTGAGAAAGTGTGAAGATATAGAAAGCTGCTGCTTCATCCTGCCATCTCCTCTTAGGTGTCTGTGATTTAAACCATAAAACTGCCTCCCACTCATTCACTGTTTCTCTGCCACCCCCCACATTAGGTTTGTCACAAGCGGTTCAGCAGCACCAGCAATCTCAAAACCCACCTGCGGCTCCACTCTGGAGAGAAGCCTTACCAGTGCAAGCTCTGCCCAGCCAAATTCACCCAGTTTGTGCACCTGAAGCTGCACAAGCGTCTCCACACCCGGGAACGCCCCCATAAATGCATCCACTGCCACAAGAGCTACATTCACCTCTGCAGCCTCCAGGTCCACCTGAAGGGCAACTGCCCCGTCGCTCCGGCCTCCGGCCTCTCCATGGAGGACCTGAACCGAATCAACGAGGAGATCGAGAAGTTCGACATCAGTGACAATGCTGACAAGCTGGAAGAAGTGGAGGACAATATCGACTTAACATCGATCGTGGAGAAGGATATACTGACCATGCTCAGGAGGGAAATGGAAGGAGCTAATCTGAAAGTCTCTCTACAGAGGAACCTGGGAAATGGGCTTATCTCCTCAGGATGCAACCTTTACGAGTCGTCAGATATGTCAGTCATGAAGTTGCCTCACGGTCACCCACTACCTCTGTTACCTGTAAAGGTCAAGCAAGAAACAGTTGAACCAATGGACCCTTAAGACTTTTTGGCAAAGTGATTTTTTTTTTATTTATGACTTGGCAAGTCAGGGTGCCTGTAGCAGTTGCTTGTACATAGTTTCAATGCTGCAAAGCAATCTTGGCTTACAGTAGTCTCCCTACGCTCTCCAGCTGAAAGAAGGAACTCCAAAGTTACTGTTTTCTCAGGGCATAAAAAGGGGCAAAGGACTGTGCATTGCCTCGCCAGTTACTAAGAGACAATCATCTATCCATAATTATTTTTTCAATGATAGTACTTCATAATTTATTATGCAATTAATCATTCTAAAAGCAATAATTAGGAAAATGTTTACAATGACTGGAAAAATTCATTGTAATTTTTACTTTAAATATTTTTATTTTTTGTTTGATGGCCATTCTTTGTAGATATTTTTTCTGCACATCTGTTTTAAGAACCTAAGATTAGGGTTTCAGTAAATGTGTTTTATGTACCAATGTCTTTTAAACAAATGTGGTTTTTCGTATTGCCAAAGTTGGACATGTGACATACAGAATCCTAGATCTGTTGGTTTGAAAAAAAAATGCTGTGTACTTTCATGAACAAATCATCCCACTGGGAATTGAAAAGTAAAAGAAAAAAACAAAACCAACAAACCAACAATCCAGAGTAGCTGCAAGCAGGGAAAGAAACTTTTTCTCCTGCCTCTCTGAGGAGAAGAGAAAGATTCTTCTACCTGCAACTCTCTCTGGAACAGATGTGGCACAGCAAACACTGACCTGCCATGGACAATACCACAGGTTTTTAGAACACAGCTCCAGCCCCATACCTTGTCATGTAACTTTAAGACCAAAGGAACACATGAGCTTAAAGTGGCTTTTCCAGAATTAAAATCTCACTCACATTCATTTGTTTCCAAAAGCAGTTTAAAAGCAAAGACACAAGTAATATTCTGCTTAAAAGGGGGGTTTGGGCAGATTTCTTTCTTTGGATTTTTGTTTTATTTTGGGGTTTTTTTTTTGGCCAGAGCCTTCCAGGGATTTAAAAAAAAAAAAAAAATTTAAAAAAAGAGATGGTTGGATTCCCTGAGAAAGAAGGGGTTCAGTTTTACTTGTATTTTCTCTCCCACTTTGCCTGGGTAGAAGTGGGGAACAAAGTCCTTTCCTGGCACATACATTTTTTTCTTCCTTCCTGTACGACTCAGATTTTTCTCAGTATTTGTGTTTGTACATTTTGTGGTTAATTTAATTAAAGAAGAAAAGGGCATTGCAAAGTTGTTGAACAACAATTACCTCAGTGCTTGTGTCCAGTGGTGCAGACAATGCTGTTTTACCTAAATGCTTTGCTACTTTAGAGAAGAAACCAAAATGTGCACAGGGAAAGATAGAATGCACGTCCTTTTATCTTTTTGTTTTGCTAAGCCCAAAGATGATATGGTGATGTTTGAGGTGTAGCAAAGAATACATGTATATTTATAGATATATTTATACCACTATACGATATATGTATATGTATATATATTTATACCACTTAAGTTGTGAGCCAAACCATGTAATAAAACCTATTTTTCATCTAAGTGTGAAAATCAAATGTTATCCCAGTTTTGCAAATAACCAATGACCTCAAAACCAGAAGGTTGTACCAAGGCATTTATCACTCGCAAATACACACGCACAGCTGAAGGGGAAGCCAGAACTTGCAAACACGTGAATGACATCACCATGCATCCACGTGTGGCATCTCAGTGAATTTGGTGGGAATGACCCTATTTGCAGGTCAGGGCTCCTTCAGTCCCCTGCTCTCCTGGCAGTCTGCACTTGGGGGGAAGGAGGCTGGTGTTCAGTCAACAGACAGCCAGAAAATGTAACTGAAAGAACTTGAAAAGAAGCCAGATACGACCTGTGCGTGGTGTGGTCACAAATCACAGTAAGGGCAGGATGGAAGTCAGGTGTGACAAGGCCCTTGTCTCATTGTGCCCTGCCACCAACGAGTTGTACAGGAGTCAACTCACACGAACATAAGTAGCATTATTACACACCTCCCCTTCACATATCCCTTTTTATCTGGTTATGTTCTTAAAAAAATTTTTAAAAGTCCACCTCAACAGTTCAGGATTCGGTGGTCTCTTTTTTTTCAGCAAACTTCATCTTAATGCCTTCTGTTAAAAAAAAAAAAAAAACAACCCTGAAATACAAGTCTCTTAACACAGCTTTTGAAGGACTCCAGTTCATTACATTTCCACTCCTGCAAATTGTGAGGCTGACATCTTTTAAATGTAGCAATAGTTCATAAATATAGTACTTAATTGTAGGATAAACCAAAGTATCACTACTCTGTCACTGGACACACACTTTTCCTATTATTGCCTGTAGTGCTTTCTTGTATTTGATACAAAATTTACAAGAATTTATATGCATCAGCTTTAAGAATTGTTACTTCTCTTTACTGTTTCCCCCTCCCCTTAGACGTTTTACATGTGAATGTAGCAACAATCAACAGTGTTTTTGGGGGTTTTTTTGTCTCTCTTAAGAAAGACTCTGACCAAAGTTAACAGGCTTTTTACTTTGCTAGAACAACAAACTATCATATGTTTACGTATTGGTTTACATCATTATTTATGTGCAAATTGTCAAATGTAAATTAAATATAAGTGTTCATTGCTTTACTGATGCTTCCCTTGTCTTCAATCTCTCCGCACCAACTGGGTATGCAGCCTGGTTGTGGCCCTAATGCTGGTACACCGAGGGCAATGGTGTCTTCAGCAGTGCTGTATCTTGCCTTTGTGGGTTCTGATCTTCCCTCACTGAAAGCTGCAAACAGCTATGCCAGAAGTGAATACTCTGGTGTCATTTTGTACAGAGGTTTCCTCAGTTTCAGCCAGTACCTTTTCTTTAAAAAAAGAAAAAAGAGGCAAGAATTTTCAGTGTTTCAATGGAAATACTTGAATGCTATCTGCCTCAGAGATATGTGACCAGGGTTCTCATTTACGTTTTTCCAAATGATTGTCATTTCTGGCCTGAAACTCTAACCACTGGCACCACAATGACACGCTCAAAATGTCAGTGTGAGACCACTTAGTCCTGTCTCAGCATGGTGGAAACTGCGTTCAAAACAAATGTGGATCTGTTGTAAGTGCTCACAAAGGAGATGTGAACACTACACTAAATCCAGGGGAAGGTCAAGTGTCCGCCCCTCACTCCCCACCTCAGCCCAAGAATAACAGCAGGCCAGGATGCCCCAGAAACCTAATTCAACATTTGCTACTTCCATCATTTACTGTGAGATCTAAACCAGAGAGGCCATGTGCTGCCCTGCCCTACCTGAATGTTAAAGAAATAACGTTCCTACGCATATTGAGACACTCAGCGCCGTATGATGTTTTAAAAGTACTTCACTGTCCTCTTAAAAAAATTCATTTAAACATCTGTCTCAAGAATTTGAAATACTGCCAACACCGAACTGTGGAGTTAAGAAAACCAGAGCACTGTTGTCATAAACGTGCCAAATGCAGCATGTTATATTCCTATATTCGACAGAGCTATTGCTGTAATAATTTTTTTAAAAAAACATAGGATAACCATTACCGCCATAAATCATACTTCATTACTTGGCAAAGCGTTACGTTGTGCTGGAGAGTTATGTCCTGGGGACACTTGTAAGCTTTAGAAGATGTTTAATAAAACACATTACATAAAAAGACAATGCACGTTATAGATCACAGCCTCGCGAGGCCGAGCGCGGCAGCTGCTGCCTTGGTCTCTGGCCGCCCCCAAGCCGGCTGAGAGCCGCTGATGGCGTGTGCTCCGAGCAGCAATACACCGGGATTCAGCCATGGCAACACCACCACCACCAGGTCAGATAACCACAACAGCCGTAGCAAGGGGCAGGGGGGAAAAGCTCATCAGTTTGGGAGCTGCCACAAAAGGCAGCCCAGCGAGACCACGTGCCCAGCATAGAGCCGCTGGCTGCCTGGTGTCCATCTCGCTGGCCTGGTGCCCATCTCGCTGCCATCAGTGTGAAAATGTTGAGGGGCCGAACGTGTTGGGTAATGTGGCCTTGCCAGCTGAGCTGCTTTGCCACGGGACAGGGCGAATTACAGCTGAGATAGACTTAAGCACAGATTTAGGGAGGATCCTGCCCTTCTGGCTGGTTTTTAAAGCCCAGTGCTTCTCAGCTGGGTACTGGGGAGACACAGCTAATTCCCAGTGTGGGCAATTATGGCCTTGAGGTCGAAAATGAAAAATGTGACTCATGGAGGGGGTATGAGCCCTTTGGGTTCAAATTGGTGTCTGCCAGTGCACAGCCGCGTCTCAACACGTGCTGGGACCGTGTGGGATGCAGCCCAAAACCTTTGCTGTCAGTCAGAGGTGTTACATTAGAGTGAGGGAAATAGTTGTGGCTGTAATTAAAGGCAGTCAGGAAACACTTGCCTAATTACCGCATGAGCCGGAGCTGAGTGGATGCGGTGCGGCTGAGGAATGTGCCCGTCATGGGGCAGGTATCTGCAAAACACAGGCTGTCATGGTGGCTAAAGAAAAACTCACTGACAGCATCAAAGCAGCCGCCCTGGCACTCAGAGGGAGGTTTCCCTCCTCTGCACAGGGTTGGGGTAGGCTGGCAGGGAAAAGGCAGCTGCTTGGCCTGGGATGTGACGGGCACAAGTTGACATTTTGGCAACTTCAGCCCAGTCTCGCCTGAACAGCAGAAAAACAAGAACTTTTGTGAAAGATGTGACACTTCTCAAAATCTTAAGTGTTAATTTTTCATGAGATGCTGAAACAGACCCATCCTGCAAACAGCATGGCTGCAGCCCTTCCCATTGTCACGAGAAGCAGTTGGCAAAGAGCTCATTTGCACACCAGTCGAGACCACCTTTGTACCAATTGTCATCGATAGAATTTCCAGTGCTGCATGACTCTGCTTTCACTCATTTTTAAGAGACTGGGAAACATTTCCCAGCAATTCACTATGGCAGCCAAATGGGAGAGGGGCCACTAAACCTCACCGAGACCCTGCTGCCCAAGTGTTGACTTCTGATGCAAAATTGAATTCTTGTCCCATGATAGATGGGTCAGGTATCAACTTGGATGTGTGCAAGTAGACATTGCTTTCTCCTTCAAAGCCAAAGTATCCTTAGTTCCAACCATGAGAGCTTGCAGCTTGGCATTGGTTCAGTGGTGCTATGCACAGGAAAACTCAGCTCAGGTTTGCCTGGGATGCTTTCCACCTCCAGGCAGCACAGGCTCTACTGAAGTTGTTCAACTCCACAAACTTCAGCCTGCACAAGCTCACCTAGGAAAGGCCCCTGAGACATCACCTCAGCACCCTTTTCCAGGGCCATCCAAAGCCTGGGGACTGAACGTCTGTCTCCTGGCCCTTCAGAGGCACCTGCCAGCCATCACATCTAGCCACAAACTACTTTCTGGAGCTGGGTGTTACACAGACTGGCTGCCACGATAGGTAAACAAGGGAGCAGAAGCCAATAGTGGAGGCAAGGATCTGCAGTGACGGGGTGGGTGGCACACACCCCCAAGAGCTAAACCTCCCTGGCAGGGACTCCTGCAGCTGGCACAGGGCATGCATGAATTTCTGCTCCTTTTTGATGCCAGGGCTTGGGCAGAAACGTGTGCCCGAAGTATGCCTGCATGGCAGGCAGCACTGCTGTGTGCTCTGGACAAAGATCTCTAAAAAGAGATCCCTGGCCCTTCAGGAAAGGAAGATGGACACTCAGAGCTCTCTCTTCCCATGAGCTGTCAGCCAGGTACCTTGGTGACATTTGGGTGCAGTGGCCTTTCTTTCCTCCTCCCAGCCTGGATGCAGAGGGATGGTTGGGATGCCAAACCACTTAGGTAGGTGTGACCAAATAGCCCTATTGAAAGAAGCAAAACCAGTATGACTTCCTTATTGTGCAATGATTAATAAAGGCTTTCAGCTCTTTTTCTCCATTAATTGTGAATAAGCAAGTCCTTGATCATTTCCTTATCCAAGGACTGAGTGAGATTCCTTACAGCATTCCTACCCCAAAGTGGCCACACTGTGCTGGAAAGAGAAGCAATTCCTGCAATATTGAAACTACACACAGCAAAATCAGAGGCTGAAAACTTCTTTCCCAGTTCATCTGTGCTGAGAACAGCTGTAACAATGTGATACCAGTCTTGGGGTTAGGGAGACCCAATACTCCTGATTTTAGCAGTTAAGTTTTACACTCTAAACCCTAGCTTAAATGAGCAAAGCAGTGGTCAGCTTTTGGGCAGGAAGAGGATTGTGGCAGGCAGCATTTCGTATGTGATGTCATGGATATTATAGTTCCCAGTGTCCCTACAGCTTGCCTATAGCAAAATTTCCTGCATGAGAACTGTCCCTCTCTGAATCCCAGGAAACATTTTTCCCCCACCTTCACCTTCTTAGTCTACCTTGTGTATTCAGATGAGCTTTTGTTCTTAAGTGGCAGGTTCTGTACATCTTTACAGACCAGATCTGCTCTTCTTGTCAGTCTCAAAGCCCCTTGCAGAAAAGCTTTACTAAGAGGGGGAGGTTTGGTTTCTTCCAGCCATGCTGGAGCCATTTCCCTATGTGGGGACCCAGTTAACCAGGCTGGGTGGTGTCCCAGAGAGGTCTCACTTTACTCACAACCAGTCATGAAAAAAACAGAAGTTAAAAATGTTGTGGAAACTGCAACCAGGTGCTAAGGGGAGCAAGAATACATGAAAAGTGAAAATTTGCCTTTTTAATAAGCCGTTACAAGTAAGTTGGGTGTTTAGGAAGGAACACGCGCTGGTGCTTGTAGTCATTCAGTGAAGATTTGGTGTTGTGTGCATGTTTTTAATGAGACCAGAGGGTGCAGAACAGGGCTCCTTTTCTAACCTATATTGCAGCAATTTGTGCATGTCTGTAGCTGTGGGTGTTATGTGCTTTCTACTCTGAGTGTTAAGTTTCAGTTTGATTCTGCTCTCAAGAGCTGTGGGGACAGTTTGCACTTGCCTTATCAACGCAGAACCCAAATTGCTTCACAGTGCATCCAGCCCCCTGACTCTGCAAACTGAGAAAATACACTTTAAGCACAGAGAAATGTGAGAGGTAACAACAGTAAGGCTTTTTCTCAGCAGAGCATCCCAATCTGCCAAAACCCTCACAACCCAATCAGTGGGGCAATAAGCCAGCTCGAGAGCCACAACCTCAGTGCCACCCTAAAATGCCCTAGCCAGGACCCCAGATAGCAGAGCCAGGATCGCAGGTCTGGGGCTTTTTTCCTACATCTTCTTTGCCCTAAAATCTTGCTTCAGCCCTGTTGCCTTGCACTGATGTCTCAGTACTGGTGCATACAAACTGGGCAGCTGCAGGAGGTGCTTGCCCATCCCCATTCTTCCCTGGGCTGCCCTGAGCAAGACTGGCCACAAGCCCCTGACCAAAATTGTGTCCATGATTAGAGAGGGCAGCAAGGGAAGGGCAGGGCAGGTATGTCCATGGCCCTTGGGAAGCAGCTCTAGTTTGGCTCCAAAGGCTTATGGTCTCAACAGTAACCCCTGTGCCCAGATGGGCGATCAATTTCCAGATGAGTTTACATGTCTGCTATAAACACCCAGCTTTTAGACTACACACCAGCGTCCACACTGGCTGTCCCTACATGGGCTGTGACTGAGAAGCCATTCAGGAGGAGTTCAGCATAGCTCCCAGGGGATACCCGGATTCCTATTGCCCTCCTTGAGAGCCACATGCCACAAATCTCTGTGAGACTTGTTCATAAAATACCTGAGTACTTCTAAGATGAAGTTATGACTTACATAGGAACTATGTGTAGATTTCCTTCCTCCCTCAGATCTCTTTGTGTTTGTAATCTGTGGACAGTCCAGGGACCACAGTAATCCCCTCCAGATCAATATTCAGGAATGACTGTGTTGTTTGCTGCATTGTCCTTGGTCTTGCTTGACCTCAAAAAGCAGCCCAGGAGATGAGGTGGAACAGTGGCTGCAGGTGCAAGTGGTTCAAGATCTGCTGGGCACAGGCAACATGGCTCAGACCCTTCTGCTGAGTAGGGCAAGATCATCCTTATCCTGCTAGTGAGCACCCAACAGAGAGGTTGCAGGCAGAGGAGTAGAGGGGACAAACCTTAATGGAGGCAGAGTACTCTCCAATTTCCTTCAAAATGTTAGCTACTCATCCAAAATGAGGAGGCTGGAAAACAAGGGCCCTCCCTGACCATTAAACCTATTTCCTGAAGCAGCACACACCCCTGCAAAACACTCTAAGTGCCTTGTTAGGCACTTGAACATGCTAAATCTCGGTTCTTTGCCACTGGTCTCTTGCCCATTATCTCCCTCTGCATTCATTAGCTGCAAGGAAATGCCTCAACCCTATGTGAGTCTGACTTCAAAAATACAACAAGAGATGGACCTAGACACAGGTTCTCATTCGGGGTGTTTCGGTGTGGAAATACCAATCGATTTACTACATTTTTTAGAAATTATTTTTGGTGTAATTATTTACATCAATGTAAACACTAAGGCAGTGAATGATGGGTATCTACACAGGGGAATATATCCAAGATCAAGCTTATCTAACAATGGAGGTTTAAAGACAAACTTTTTATTTTTAATCTAAAAACTTCAGTACTTCAAGGCCAGAGCTAAGCAGTAAAGACAAGGACCCTGGAGCCAAGATGGCTGTGTTCTGGTTTTGGTACCTCCACTAACTAGTAGTGAGGTCTGGAACAAGTCAGTTGACCTTCCCATACAGCACCCGACTCATTTGTAGAATAGGTACAAGGCTTGTTCAGGCTGTGGTGTAGGACTAATATTTGTACTTTGTTTTGAGATCCTCTGGTCTGTAACTGCACGTAGTTTGTTGTTCATAGAGAGAACAAGTTGCTTACAGTACTATCTGCAATATCATAATATTTAGAAATCCTCACTCATGGGCTGTGACTACCCTGAACTCAACACAAACTCTCTCTGCCCAAAGGACCTTACAAACGAAGCACTATTAAAAACCCAAAAAACCACAGTGGCTAGGTGCACAGCTAAAATTTCCATTTTCTCTCAGCATTTTCCCACGAGGGGATTGCATGTGAGAGCACACAACAGAAAGTCAGATCACACCCGAGAGTCAGATCATGCCAGTTGTGCTGGCATGCCATTTGGTGATACAAGAATGACATAAATTAAAGTGAAACCTCTTCACCTCAGCCTAAGTGAAAATGTGAAGAGCAAGGGGGTTGAGGAGGAAGGGGGTATAATGATCCATATCTATTCAACAGTCAGACCAGTGGTATGGTGGCAACAGAAGACATGCCTTTGCTTTTTCAGTAAGTAATAATCTATAGAGAACCATTTCCTTTTCCGCTGTTGAGATAACACATTTGCCACCTCAGCTTCATGCAAATAATTCATTCCTCTGCTTACCTAATTTACCTCTCTGGTGCAGACAGAAGGGCAGAAACCTCCCACCAGCACTGACTTACATGCTGCACTGAAAAAAGAGCCATCTCACCCAGAACTTTTTGAAATGCTTAAATCATTAGAGGAAAATTGCACCAAATGCTCTGCAGGAGAGACACGGCTCCATAAGATTAAATGGGTTAATTTTGCTGGTCTTCAGTCCTGCCTCTGACCCACATGTGGTTTGCAGGCTGGAACTGACATTATCCAAAGAAAAGCATTTGGTATCTCTGCACACAAACCACAGCTGGTCAACAACTCATCCCAGATTTAAACACAATGTATTAACTCTCATCTGTTGCCAGAAATTAATATTACATGCTATGAAAAGCCTGGGCCCTCAGAACTGTGCTGAACTGAGCGGGCCTTCGCATTGCTTGGAAACAAACAGGTACCAGGTTGGACACGTGTCTGCATCTAATGGGAACCTTGTTCTGATCAAAATGCTGACACCACTTTCACTCACTCACATACACTCAACCTCTTTCCCTGCATTACTGCACTGCAAGCAAGGTTCAAATGTCAAGCACCAAAAAAAAGTTACAAAGAGACAGAATCAATTAACCTTGTCCACACATAGCTTCAGGAGCGGCCCTTGCTTGCAGGATCACACGCTGTTTTTCTCACAGGTCTTGTACCTTGCTCAGTGCACAAGGTGAGAAATGCTCATCCTGCATGGGGCAGGGGAGGGATGCCATCCCTCTCACCCCATCTTCCTTTCCAGCTACATGGCTCTGGCCTTTGTGCTCCTGCCCCACTCTCCAGCTGGGGCCATTTGCTCCCAAGTCCTTTCAGTGGACCCATTGGAAAGATGGCTGAAGGCTTCACCTGTGTCAGTCAGTATCCATGTGGGAGAGGGAGGTGGTATCCCTAGGCTGGACTGAAAAAGAAACAAAATACAGGAGTTTAAAGTCAAAACCTCCCTTTGAGTGCCCAGAATTTCAGGGCAGTTTATCCCACATGTTATTTGACTTTAGCTTATCTTAACCTCAGCGGTCAACTGGGAATCCTGAAGACCTTCAAACCAAGCACAACCCAGGGATAACTATACTACATGACCTGTGAAAACTCAGGTTGAGTGACTTGCTCCATGCAATCCACAGCTCCTTGGGTAACAGCCAGTGGAAAACAGAGGCGGCACTCCAGTCTCTGGCCATGACAGCCCCTGGATCTATCCCTCCTCTTTCAAGAGACCATCTCCAAGGTGTGGGGTTTACACATTAAAGCCTCATTTGGTTCCCAATTCCAAAGGCCAAGGGCAAAGGTAATACACATCCTGTAAAGACCACGTCATTATGTATGTCCATGAAGGACCGACTGAACCTTAATTCCAGCTTTTCTCATCCTCTGAGGGCCTGAAATTGCTGCCTCAGTGCTGTTCTCACTGCTGCCTGGGCAAATTCTGATGCTTTGGAAAGCACATGCACTGGCAAGATTTGTCCATTCTGTGGCTGTCCCATGGTATGGCTGCACAACACAGCAGAATTGGCACTTTCCATGTATCAATCCACCAGCTCTGTTTGCCATGGCACTGCTGCCAGGAGAAGTCTAGGGCTCCTGGATCCCTGCCAGTGCTGCAAGTTGGTGGCTACCAGCTTCTTCAGTTTTCCCAGAAGGAGAATTTCTGGTGAAGTGAAGCAGTGAAACACCACCTTTTTTTGGAAAACATGGTGCCTAATAAGTGAGGGGACCCACACAACAAAGGGCAAGGGTGAGGTAAAATACTAAGAGAGAGAAAAAGAAAGAAAAAAAAAAAAGAATATCTTTTCACAGTCTGTAGATGCAAAGTGAAACTATTTTGATAGATTCAACTCTCCCATATTGAAAAGTCCAGAGTTTCTCATCTCATTTACTCTGAGGCATGAAATTTCACCCATGCCTTGAGAAACAGTAACATCCACGATGCTTTCTGGCTCCTTGGAAGCCTGTTGCCACCCTCCCAAAGCTCCCCTTCAGTATTTTGCTGGGCTGATATTAGCAAATTACTCTTTTTTTTTTAGGGTTTTCCTTATTTTGAGACATCTTCCTTTGCTAATACTTTTCCCTGCAGCTAAAAATCCAGTGATATGGAGCTGGTGCTCTTGTTAGGACACTGACATCTCCGTGGCTGGAAACAGACAGTCAGGGAAGAAAATAACTGGGTCCATGTTAGCAAAGTGTCCCTTTTACTGGCAAGTGATCACCCCGAAATTTTTCGTGGATGCTGAGAAAATTTCTAAGCTGCTAATGCATGCAAGAGCCATTTGCCTGCAGCCTCTTCACAGAGATTCACGCAGCTCAGCAGAGGGCAGATCTGCCCATTCGCAGCCTCATTTCAGATGGTCTTCAACTACAACCCATGTAGTGGACATTTAAATCAAGACTGGCTTCTTCAGAAGCATTTTAAATGAAGAGAATTGTGTTTCAACCTGATTCTACAAAAGCTCAGCCATGGTGCTTGCCTTCCCATTGTTAGCTCAAAGGGGTAACAATTCCATATACCGCCTTTGAAAAGATTCTTGTTTTGCTCTATTCTGTTTTAGCAAAATAACAATCTAGCAAGAGGGATGAAGGAATTGGTAAATGTTTCAGTTTGGACTGAACATCTTTCAAAAGGAAATCGCCTATCTCAAGGAAGTTACAGAAAGGTTCAAAGGAGTGGATGACATTCATTAGCTTGTATCATACAAGGAAACAACCAAGGATTAAAAATCTATTATCCTGGGATTACCCTATGAATTTTCCTCCAAGCATTATGAAAGGTTTCTGTCTCCCTGTTGACAGATCATCTTCCACAGTGTTGTCCAAATACATAGTACTTCATCCACTCACTGTCACCATTGTTGTACTCCTTGATTCAGGGGAGATAAGAAGAGAAACGAAAAGAGAGGTAGCTGGTGATTGGTTGTACCACCTGTGAAATATTCATACCTGATCCATTGTTTGCTAAAGTTGATGCTCAGATACTTAGGATGTGTTTCCTTCTTCTCCCTCATGAAAATGTTCCTGTATTATCTTGGTCAGTTTTGGCACTGACATATGTGTGCTCTGCCCTGCTTCAGGGATAACTAATGTACCTCTAGAATGATTTTTTAAAGCTAGGAATGGGGTAGAACAAAACACAAAATCTATGCCTTGGGGAATTTTTATCCTAGTATACACAGAAATTAAATTGTTTTTGTCTTCTCCCTCTGCTCAAAGGACAGACGTAGGATTAGTAATCCAGAGCATGTCACTCTTCAAGCTCTCTTGCAGCTTTTAAAACATAGAGAGCAAATGGCAAATTTACCTTTCATCTCCTTTTGAAACTTAAGTTAGGCCTTATTGGTAACAAGTGAAATTAAACTGGTTGTTGCTGTTTAACTTCTCCCTGCTGTTTCCTCACATGAATTAGTCATGACCAACTCTACTTGGCAACTGTCCTTACAAAAAACAGAACAGAAAGAAGGGTTAAGCACTCCCATACAATTTACCCAATAAATTTGTCATACCCCTCATATAGAGTTGTCCCTCCAGTTCTGCCTGTTCCCTAACATATCTGGCAGTTTGAACAATGTTGGCAATATTTGAGCAATTAGGCATTCCAAGTGGAAAGGTTAATACACCTTACCCTCAAATGCAGGGTGTGTTTTGTCTTGTGCCTTTAACCATCTTTGATGAGCATCGATTGCATAACAGCCGTGAAGTAGGAAGGTCTTTCAATTTCAGTATGGCCTCGCTTGTTTTGGTTTAGCAAAAGGCCAATAGTCCAATGCAAGGATGGGATAGGCACACTCTGACTTGAGTGTTATGGAGAAAGATCAGAAAGAGGGAACTTCACGGTGGTTATCGCTTTCCGAGTGTTCAATGCTTTGGTCATCCCGGCATGGTTGCAAAACCAGGTAAAAGATAACCCATAAAAGAAAACTCTCCGACGGAGCTTGGAACAGGACTGCCAAGGAGGTGTGAGACTTGTGGTTTATTTCCTATTCTTTTGTTTGAGCATTAAGAACTCAGTTTCTTTTTTGGCAAGTTCTCAGGAACAGCAGTCTGTTTGTGGTCCAAGCAGCAAGTTCTGGGCAAGAGCGGGCAGAGCTGGAGAGATCCTGCGGCCTTGCACCAGCTGGGACCTGCAAAGATCAGCAAGTCAACCAGGATAAAAGCACCTCCCAAGCCAGCCAGCCAGCCCAGCAGCCGCCATCCTCAGCCCAAGCCACTGCTGAAGCTGGAGAGCAACTGCTGAAGCTGGAGTGGCTTGGGCTGACAATTGCAAACAACAGCGCAGCAGAGGAGCACCCCAGGTCAGCAGGAGGCCGGCAGCTGCTGGACCGGCTGCCACAGCCCTCCTCTGCCGGCAGCAGGGCACACCCAGCGGCCAGCCTGCTGCCCTGCCCAGCAGGGATGCTTGGCTGCCTAGTCAGGACCTAACTTAAGAAAGAAAAAACAAATATAAGCAGCATGGAGAGATGTTTTGCAGGTCACAGCGATGCTGCCCATCCATCCTGAGCCTTCACAGGAGGTCTGGAGCACTGGTAGACGAAGGAGGTCAGGTCTGGGATATCTATTTACCCCCTCCCACAAAATCTGAATGGATCTGAATGACCCATCCTGTGCCAGGCTGCTCCTGCGAGGCCCCACATACCTCACCAGGGTCTCTTGTGCAGCAGCCCCGTTCTGGTAAAAACTGCTGAGAATTGGGCACCCAGCCTCTCTACTTGTGGCTGGTGGTATTTCCCTTGCTGGGGTGATGTTGATGTTCGTAATGAAGCTTTGGCAAAGAAAGAGAGACATGTTGTAACCATTAGCAGACATTACATTTAGAATTTATCTGAGGAAAGGACAAAGGAGAACTCAGCTCGATTAGGTTTTTGTACAAGTTTGGGTCTACACTCTCCATTGTAGTATCAGTCCCAGTCTTCACCATTTTATTCCTCTGACCCAGAAAAACTTGATCATTAAAATAATGTTAGTTAGAAAATAATGGAACTGATAAGTCATTGCAGGCACATGTGTGTCTCATTATACATCAGTTCGGTTTCACTATATATTTTACACAATGTAACATAAATTTCACTACGCACCACAAGTATTTCAATATGTGATAGTCAGAAAGTGGCAGTTTACACTAAAAGTTTCAGTATGTGGTAGGATATTTCAAATACTATAAATTCTCCTTTTAAATTAAATGCATTGTGTAGGTTAGTAAGAAATGCAGTTGTTTTAGTTTACTCAATGTGGTTTTCTTTCAGAACAGTATTTTAGTACTGTACTGTTCAATTGCCATGTTTATTTTATTAATACATATTAATGGATAATTAAGTGAAAATTCATTAAATACACACCACACAGGACTCAGGCAGGAGTTCTATTTCTTAGATCTTTTTTGTCAGCTCAATTTATACCATATTAACAAACACACTCTATTTACAGAGGCTATATTAATGAAAAGAATAAACTTCCCATTATCAGCCTGTTTTTTTAAATGAATTTTCTTTGAGCAAGTAATATTCGAGGGATCTGAAAGCCTGTGTGAGGGTGAATTTTTAAAGCAACAGGCAGGCATAGCCAGGGTTTGCACTGATTCACAATTTATTGCAGATAATCACCATTTCAGTTACAACCAGCAGCAGAAGAGTTGGAATTGCCAGTGCTGTGCTGCTCCTCACAGCTTTCATCAGTTGACTCTAGAAGTATCATATCAATCAGGCCTTTTCCTAGCAAACCTCATCCCAGTTACTGAAAAGGGGTGCTCACCATGGCCCTACTACACCAAAACCCTCTGTCACAGAGCTACCACATCATCACTTTTTCACATGTGATGTGCTTCAGTGCAGGAGAGTACAGATTACCTCTGAGATACTTGCCATTAAGCAAAAGCATATCAGAAATAATCACACAGGTTAGTAAAGCCAAAACACATCTGGCAGCAAGGACCATCTCCTGCAACCTCAGTCAAAACTACAGTAACACTGCACAGACTGGTGCAGCAAAGCAATTTCCCTGCATCCTGTACCTACCATCAGAAATGCAGAAAGAAGAAAAAAATCAGGCTAATGTTTGTTTATGAATTCTCCCTCATTCTCATCTCCTGTAAACAGAAGTCACACCAAGAACAGCCCTATGCAGTGTTCCATTCTATTCAAAAAACAGCAAAGATCACATGGCAATGCTGAACTCCAGCCCAAGAAACATCAGTCAGTTAGCTCTGCTCTGCCTTCTGCCCCTCAAGATATAATCACACAGATAATTCCTAGAACTTTTTTGACCAATAAGGTCAAAATGTTAATGACCTGTACTGAAGTTCAGTGTTCAGCAGAACCAGAGGCCTCATTTGCCCCGTCTCACACTTGGAAGATGAGAGTGACCCTGCACCGGCATGACTTTGGGCAAGCTACTTAGAGAGTTACAAGGGCCTGGATTAATTAGAAACTGGGTCTTTTAACATAACTCCTTGCCCCATGGCAGACCCAGCAGACCTCATTGGCTCCCTGCCAAATAGTTCAAGCACCTCTTAACCAACAAAAAGGTAAAGAGCTTGGGTTGTAACATGCTGGATTTCAGCCCGGCAGCTTCAAATCTCCTAACCCGCAAGAGCAGCTTATCTATGTTTGGAGGTCAGAGACCTCAACAAAGCCTTGTTAACAGGTGCATGCTGGCACAAGCTCAAAACTTTATCTCTCCAGATTGCAGCAATTCCCAGGTTTCTTACAAGGGTGGCAAAAAGGGCCACCAAAGTGGCCGGTGACACACTCGGGGCTGGCTGAGTCTGCCTCTGTTAATTCTTTTGGCAAGAGTGCTTCCTTAGCTCACAGGAGCTGGAACTGAATGCTTTCAATGCAAGTATAAAGCTTGGCTACCCTACTGTTCCAAAATTTAAATCCAAGCCCCAGTTCTTCTTGTCTGTAGTCTCTGAGTACCATAAGAAACAAATTGTACCTCAGACACACAAATCAAAGCTCATGAGCTGTGTCAGATGTTTCCCAGGGACCAGGCTGAAGGAAATATGACTGTTTCTGTCACATGTGAGGCATGTGGACAGTTCAGGTTTGCTGTGATCATTGCTTTCATCCTGGACAGGGGCTGGGTGCAATGGGAGCTGCCTTTCTGTGCCAAGCCTGAAGACCTGAACTGTGAGTTTCCTCATCTGCTGCCTCTGTAGCTGCTTGAGAGCAGCCCTGCTGTCTGGCTGAAGGTCTCTGTTTTGGAGTGGGTAAAACCTGGGCTCATATCTCCCTTCAATAAGATGTTTGGGATGAAATAAAGGTCATATTTTTAAGTGCATGTCTATTTTGCAGCACAACCAAGCCTGAGCTGTCCCTGTTCCTATTTAAAAAAAGGACAAGCAACAACAGTGCAAGCTTTCCCATATTCACTTGCTCCTGTGTTAGATCTGGGCTAAGATATACATAAAGCAATATATTTATGCCCTAGATTCCACTGCTGATACTGCCAGCAAAAGCTAAATTACAGTGATTTTCCTGTAGTCAGGCTGCCAGTCCAACAAGTTTTGGAAGGAAGCAAATGTATTACACACGTCCTCCAAGTCCCCTCCTAAGCACTGTCAGGCTATAATTTTAGCTTACTCTTATTACTTATCATGTATAATTGGTGTTGAGCCATCCTTTAGCCATCATGAAAGTTACATTATCAAAGGTGTTGCATTACTTTCACTAATTCATCTTGCCCAAAGTTTTTGGTATTTCTCAACTGACAAGGCAGAACAGCAACAGAAACTGACAAACCATATACCAACTCATTGATCAATTACAAACCTTTTCATCTGACCCAATTGTAGGCTAAACCACATGATTTCAGGAAAAGACATGGCCATGCACTATCCTCTGTTGTGATTTCAGAAGCAGCTGGCATAGGCTTGAAGAGTGCAGTTTCATGTGTACCAATAACATTTAATAAAGGACTTTTCCATCTTTACTGGCTGAAGAGCAGGACCATTCTTAGTGTGTAATTAAGCTGGTGAGTTTCCGTTATTACCTACCTTTTTTTTCCTCTTTACTCAACTCTGACTGAAGCTAATATCTGCTTATCAAAAACCTTCTGTTTTGAATCACTGCATCTGCATCTATGCAAATCTGAGAAGGGAGATGCTCACAATAGTTCATATTCCTGGTAGCTGAAATATCCCTGTGGAACATCTCTGCTGCATTCATGTTTCAGGGACACTTCTCTCTTTAAAGCCAACTTCTACAGGTTTTCACACAGAAAATTTTCATCAGTCTTATTTCCTCCAGCTGTACCAGCAAAACATTATCATCAGCATACAACCTTGCAACGTGATACCTTAAAGAAAAAAAAATTGATAAAAAATGTTGTCTTGGCATGATATGAAAATTTTTCACATCAGCAGCTTCCTGAACTTTTTTCTGTTGATTTTCATCAAATCAACATTTCTTCGTTTTAAAAATAGAACAAATATTGGTACTTAACAACAGACTGTAACAAATAGCATTCTGCTAATCTTATGTGAGAAAAAAGACCAGTTAAACCAAAGCTTCTCATTCATTTCTGCATGTCCCTGCCTCTCCCTGGTGTTCTCTCCAGGACAGAGGAAGCAGGTTTGCTTCACTTGTAAGATTGCTTGAGAGTTTTGGTGGGAAAAAGGCTTTTCCTCAATGTTCATACTACAGCTTTTATATTGTGAGACATCAAAAAACTGCAAAAATCAGCATCTGTTGAATTTTGTCTGTGTGGACAGGGAGGCATTTCCCTATTCTAGATTCGGGGTTTGCAATAATGTTTACAAGGATGGCAAACCTCCCAACTTTCATTTGCAAAATGCTCCATAGATATGTATGAAAGCCATGAAAGAGGCTTGGGGGATACTTTTGTATCTTAAACAAGATGTCCAAGTGAAAAGAAACAGCTTGTCCGTATAAAGGGCGCTCTGAGGACTGCTCTGTGGTAGCACAATGCATTTTACCTTCTGGACAACTGCAAAAGATTACCAAATCGCTTGTTTAAAGCTGGATTTCTATACATGGAAACCTGCTGGTCCCCATGTCCTGTAAGCATAGGAAAACACTGGGGATAACACAAATTTCATTCTACCACAGTAACAGGAAACAGGAGTCAAAACCAGGACAGCACAGAAAGGTGTACCAGAATCAGCAGTTGTCCTCTGAAGCTGACATATCAAATCATGTTTTATTTTTTAATGATAAAATCTTAACATTCCATTATTTTCACAGAGCTGGCAGATCCAAAGAGCTGGAGAGGAACAGACCAGATCCAATAAACTTCTTACATGCAGAAGCATCAGAGGATGCTGCAGTCCCAGATGGTGTTTAGGAAACTCAAGAGCTCAGGGAAGTTCCTGCTACACGTGAGCTGTACCTGAGATTTGGCACTGGGGGCTTTGGAAAGGATATTGCTTAAAAGGCACAAACTAATACTGGCATAAAGGAATCTTACAGATCTCAGCAAACCCCAAAGCACCACAGCCCATGCAAAAATCAAGCATTAAAAGCAAGACTACTCTAAATTCATTCTCAAAAAGAGCCATCACAGATCAGATTCACACCTTCCCCAGAAACTGACACTTGGAATTTACATTTAACCCTCAACTGCTTCTGTGGAAATAATGAAAACCACCAAAATGAAACTCAGGAATCAATCCCGATCTTTGTAGCACTCCAACTGGGCATATCCTAAACCCTGGTGGTGGGAGAGGGAGGCCACACTGTCTTTCTTGCTCAGTTAGCAATACCCCAGAGCACACTGAAAGTAATTATTTCCATCTGCCGCACACAACCTACAAGCCTGAAAATGGTACTGCTACTAGAAATCTAATATACCAGTGAGTAACCAGAAGCAACCTACTGCTTTCATTTGTGATTGGTCCCAATGCTGTGGAGATGCCACAAGTGCAGTTCACTGTTAGCCTGTGCTTGATAGGGTGAATGTTTAGTGCAAGTCTCCAGACAGAGAGGTATCACGCAACAGCTGGTAGAGAACAGAAGTACAGAAAATGCCTAACCCACTGCAGAAATAATTTTTTTTTTTCGTTTCAGTCTGTTTTTGGGAAGCATTACACCAGTCAATTTTTCCCCAGCTTTTGAGAAAAAGCTGGTAATGACCCAATTATCTGTCTGAAGAAAGATAACTGCTTTGAGATTATGAAGTTCTTTGTGCAAACAGACACTGTTTGTAACAAAAAGTAATTTCAGGATAAATGTGTAAGACTTCAGCAGGTAGAAACATAAATTGAAGCAGAGCAGCTGCCATAGTTCAGCCCATAAAATCCTCAGGTATTCATATGATCACTATTTTTCAGATTATTGACCACTATCAACCAGAGCAGAGATGTCACTCCATCGATGCAGCAGCACTGCCTTTCATTCCTATACATGTGACACAAGCTGCTGCATCCATATGCCTGCACCATTGCAACCCCTCCTTTCTAACAAGAGCACTGTGCTGGGTGGGGAAGAGAAGGGAAAGGGGAATGAGCTGTAGGCATAATTTCAGAAGCCATTGAAGCCTGAAGTGTTTGATAAAACAAGGACAAGTTCTGTTTTTTTATGAGACTTGTGCAAAACATTCCAGGAAAAGCAAAGCATTATTATCTGAAGGCACAACTTAACCTTTGAAATGCCTAACAATTTTCTTCTTAACCATAAATAAAGGACTACACAGGCCTATCTGCCTTCCACAGGTTGGTGAGTAGCCACATGTGTTGTGCCTTGATCAAAACAAGGATAACTAAGATGATTCCACGGCTGAGACCAGAAAATCCTTGGCATTAAGACTCAGTCCCATGCACAGAAGATGGGCTCAGATTGAATTACCTGGCAAAGAGCAAGGTGCTGGTTTAGCAGGACTGACAGAATTTTAAATAAAGGATGAAAACATACCTTTCTTAAGAGAAGAGTCTTAAGAGCAAATGTAAAGAGCAAAGTTTTCACATTTGCTAGAAATGATATTTTAATTGATGAAGAATCTGCAGTTCCTAAAGCCATCCTATGATTCCCCATGAACTGCTCAGTAACTGGGAAGTGGACTGGCTAGAAGCAAACAGGCTAAGGAGCCACTCTCCCATTGTTAAAATAATTGGGATGTCTCAAGATCCTCAGTTAAGATAACAAAATCTTGTGGTCTGATCTTGCTGAACATTTTCGATATTGTGTTTCTGCCAGTCCAAGAAATGTTTTATTCTTTTGGACAAAAGAGGCAAAAGCAGTAGATCTGAATGATGAATCCCCAAACAGTAACACATCTAGTCAGATCAGACAGGACCTCTGTCTCAGACTGTGATTTTCATCCCCCCTTTCTTATTTCCTGGGAGCTGTATTTGTCAAGCACAGTATTCTTTCAGAAGGGAAAGTAGGATCCAGAATCTAAAATACTAGGAATGTCACCTTCTGCCAACCATACATACTAACCTCAGCCTTATCAAAGCAGACAAGAAAAACTGAGGGTGCTGCATTGTGTTGGTTGCAATTAAACAAGCCAAGCAAAAGATTTTTAAAAATTTATTTATGAGATGTGAAAAAGTTGCCTTTTACTCACCAAACCATAGTGCTAAATACCAAAGACACTGTGAAAGGGGCGGCTCTATTATTCAAAAAATATTTGTATGCTTTTGGTGGATTAATTTAACGTTTTGGTTAAACACACAAACAAGCACAGCTTTTTGTTGTTGCTTCAAATGAAGCCACAAAGGGAACAAAAGGCATCCAATTGAACCAATTTAGGTTTATAAACATATTAATTTTAAGAGCACTATGTGTACACTTAAAATGAATTTAAAGCAGTCGACCTTTGCAGTGCGATGCCCATTTTCATGGTATCCAAATTATCCATAAATCCAGATGCAAGTTGTCACAGACACTTCTTTGGAGAGCTTGCAAAGTTAAAAGTTAATGTTTCCTATTAATTAATAATTGTTTTCAGCTGTTTTGGCAAGTGATTAAAACAAAGTGTCTGCCTTTAATGTTACAATATAAAAGTTTTCTTCCTCAGCAGCTTGAGTGCCAAGCGGAACTTGCCTCATTTGCGGGAAGGTGTCACACATGATTGCTTGGGGAATTTGTAGGCAAATAAAGGTAAGCAGCTCTCGTATACCTGCCAGTGGTACCTGATTTCCTCTCCACATCAGCCTGGTTCTGGCCAGGACAGGGTTAATTTGTGCCATAGCCAGGAGGGGGCATGGACAGGACCTGGAGGTTATTCCATACCCTCTCACCACTTTCCGGGACAGGGGAAGGGCTCCCTTCTGCATCAGCATAGTGTGGTGGAGGGAGCAGCTGGGAGTTGTTGGGGGTCTCTGTGACTCATCCGCCTTTCTTGTGCCCTCTGACATTAACATTGCTGCTCCTACTGTTCGTTTTTTCACCCCATTGCTGTTTCCAGTGAACTGTTCTCACCTCAGCCCTTGATCTTTAACTTTGTGCCTCCCATTTTCCTCTCCATCCCATGGCAGGGGGAGGGGGAAGTGAGCAAGCAGAGCACCGTTTGGAATGGTTTCAGTGGGAACACTAAATTGTGGAATACCATTCCTAAACCATGACACACATTCATTGAAATTACCCACCAAGCAGTTTCAGAGGAACATCAGCTGAGATAAATAAAACTGTGCTCCTCGTGTTAATGGTGTACCATGCCATGAAAGAGATGTTCCGTAAGAAAACCATACAGGTTGTGCATTATTTACCAAACCCTGGTGAATTGCAAATTCAGGATCACCCACTCTTGAAAGTTTGCACAGCAAAGCATGACAGGATCTGTCCCTTCTGAGCTCCAAGCCATCACACAGGTATTACTGACAGACTTGTTCAACACATCAGCAGATGCTTCAACACAACCCCAGTTCTGACCAGCACCTGATCCACAGCAGGATTAAACACGGCTCTGAGAAGGATCCTCTACCATAAGTAACCTTTTAGACAACATCTTTTATTCCCAAGCTTCTACCAATTCTTTGCCCCAGTAAAACTGAAATGGCAGTTCTCCTGGAAGTTGATTTTCCACATCCATGCAGAGGAAGGACAGCAGATTCACAGCAGAAGCTGATAAGCTCTGTTCACAGTCAAAAGCATTGACAACATAAGCAGCAGTAAGAGTCCCAGTTCTCTTCCCTATGTGAACCCCACACAACCTGCTGAGAAACCTTTCATTTATGCTGCATCAAGAAGCTTGTGAAGTGATGAAAAGTGCAGGATTTGAGTTTTCTCTTTCTGGTACATCAAGGGAGGTTGTTTCTAGCTGCTCCTAGTTCTAGCTTCTCCCTCTAGGTTGAAAAACTTTTAAGGTGTTCTTAGTTGTTAAGGTAGGAGCTTTTCAGAACGAACAACAGGCTTTATCTCTGCAAGGAAATAGACCCAGAAAAAAACTACAAATTTGCTGAGCAGCAACAAGGTGGCTTATACTCAGTGTAATTATTGTTGTCAGAATTCAGAAGAACCAGACTCAGGTTTAATTCAGCCCTCATCTTGGGCAAGGAGATTTTTCCACCAGAACATCACCCTTACTACAGGATCTGAATGGCAAAGGGGTACTTCATCACTTCAGGTAAACAGTGACCCACCAAAACCCTCAGCAGAGACAGCACAGGCAGGAGTTTTCTATTTTTCCTGTGATCCTATGTGACACTGCAAAATAAACCTAAATATTTCTCAAGAAGTTTCCACCCACACCACTTCTCACTCCACAGTGAAACTTCATAAAAATGTTAGTGTCTGATTTGCTTCAAATAATTAGCATCAAGGCTAGTCAACAAAATGATCCCATGCCTAAGATTACTTCAAATCCCTGACGCCCTCTTTGACATAAATAACAAAATCACGGAACATAAATCCTACAGGTAAAGATGAACACTCAGTTTCCTTCCTATTGGGTCAAGACGCACACTCGTGCCTATAGCACATCTGGGAAATCCACAGTAATTATTTGTCCCTCCCTGGCCAGTGCCAGAGAGAGCACTCCACTGCTCTCAGAGACACTAGTGACCTGTTTACCCTGGGACAAGAGAGGTTAAAAGTTCCCTATCTTAGGGCAGCTCTGAAAAGCTTACGCCCTTGTTTATGATGTGGCAACTGTGGCACATGCCCATACATTAAGGTGTTAAGGATCTTCTCCTTTGTTGATGGTGTCCACATTCATTTCAGCACAGCACCCCACAACACATTAGGATCAAAGCAGAACACATAAATATATTACAGTTCATTACAAGCATATATTATACTGAGGAAGCATTTTTATCCCATCCAGATCATAACTTGCAGCAAAGATCTTGTGGATGCTACACACTCAATGCCTTTTATCATTGTTCAGCATTTTCTAATGCTGAAGAATAAACTCCCTTTAAAATATAAACTTTTTTTCTGGAATGTTCATGTCCCGATACCATCAAGTGGCATTTTGGAATAGGAGCCGCTGTGGTTTTGAGCACTGTTAATTGCCTGCCGTGACACAAGCAAGGGCTGAGCTGGGCGAAGGCAAGGGAGTTGTGCAACAGGCATGGTCCATTCCCTCCACATGGTCTTGGTGAGGTTGGCTTTTTGAAAGTATCCAGAAGGCTGGTTACACAGAAGCAGCAAAAACAGTCTGAATTAAGGGTGGGGATACTTTCATTTATATGAGTGCCAATTTTTAAAGAGAATTTAATTTACACCTTGTATGATTTTGTTGGAAGCTTGTGTGGCTACCCCAGAACAAGTCTCTGTTAGAGGTGTGGCTCAGAAACTTGAAAGACCTAAATTTCAGAGACCCCCAAAATGAGAGCTGAAGAACATTATCATTATGCTCAGTAGCTACAGTTCACCTGGTTTGTTAGCCAATGCACACAACAATAACAAAAAAAAAAGAGGGTTACATGATCGAAAATTTTGGTATCTAGTTTGGGGAAGGAGGGAGGGAAGAGTGCAAGTAGGTAAGCTGCAGAGAACTATTTTCCCTTGTACCTCCAAAAGACACTGATCCCAGTGTGATCTATGGAGGTCAGAAGGGACACAATTACTGCTGCACTTCCCTGAGGAAGCCAGTTGCAGCAGAACTCTTGAATGCATTCAAGTTTCAGTAAGAGAAAGAACAAAAACCAAGTAGTTCTTGTTATTGGCATATTAAAAACACACTATATACATTTCAAGGCAATTGTAAGCTGACCCATTAGGATTGTTCCCTCTTACCACTGAAATAACTGAATGCACAACCAGAAGTAGGACTAATTTCACTGAAAACTAACATCGTGATTTCTTACTGAAGGACATTGCATTTGAGCAATTAGTTAAGCTTTGCTTTTTTTTTTTTTTTTGGGGGGGGGGTTGTTGTTGTTTTGTTTTTTTCCATTGCAATTATGGCTATTCTTCCAGTCATTTTCTCAACAGCCATCAACTATAAAATTTAAATACAATAAACTAAAATGGGAGAGTTTCCATAGGGGAACAGACCTCCCAAATTGGCAGAGAAACTGCCTGGGTGGCTCAGCAAAACCATGCCCCAGCAGAAGCCCTCATGTATCTTCATATTGAAAGGTGTTGAGATGTACAGTGCAGAAATGCTGATGATTACAATGGACACATCCTCCTTCTACTGCCTATACAGACTCATTACAAATATTGGTATCTTGTTCTACAACTAAACCCCATATAATGAAATTTTATTCTGACTGGAAAATGAAACAGAAAAGGCTTATGACCAAAACTGTGTTTGGTATTTATCACCCACATTGAAAATATATTCTGCTGTACTATATGAAACACTCAGAACAGCATAAAGTAAAACTTCAGAGTTTTCACAAAAGGAAGGTCCTCTACTGACTCATCCATCCATCCATCCATGCCCATGACTCAGTTTTCCAACGCACAGTGTATTGGAAAAGTGACCTGTGGTGCCTGTGCAGGATGTTTTCTGCAGCAGGACCTCCCTGTTCTGACTACTCACATGAAGGAAGCCTGGGCTGAGGATCTCCTGCAGAGGAGGAAGCTCTGAAGCCATTCCTGTAAATAAACGCCTCCTTCAGCAACGTGCTAAACCATCAAAGTTAAATACACACTCAGTGCACTGCCCATTCCAGGCAACACCAGAGGTGCCAGACACTTTGCCCCGCAGGTGAAAGCCATTGCACTGTATTCATGGAAAGGATGGAAAGGAAAGCATGTGGTGGGAGCTGTAAGGTGATGAGTGAATGAGAAACCTGGGTGAGATCAAGAATCTGGCTCTGTCATTTCGCTCCCCACAAAGTATTTTCTCTCAAGCCCCACCTTCACTGTTTTTTAATTCCTCTGGTTTCCCTCTCTCCTCCTCTGCACCCTTCTCTCACTGCTTTCCTACAGGGCCACCCAGTTTGTGGTAAAAGCCAGCAGAAATGAACTCATCCTCTGAAGGTGAAGGAGGAGGTGTGTGAGAAGGGTCAGGGAGGGCCCCAGAGATGGGCATTTTAGTCACACGGAGGGCACCAATGGCAATTCTCTAAGGGAGGGACAGGAGCTGCAGAGCCAGGGGCAGGCACAGCCTCATCACTACTCAGTGAGCTCAAGCATCAGCTAAATAAAGAGAAGCTACAAATTAAAGAAGAATCTGCAAGGGCCAGGATTCATATGATAAAATAGTTGCTGTGGAAATGGTGAAGAAACTGTGACTTCCTGTGTCATGCCATGATTTCAGGGCTTTAGGCTCATCCCCATGGCCTGATCCTCTTATCCTGTTTGCCTTGTACAGACTCAAATAATCTTCAAAATGAAGGAAAACCAGCCTATTTTGCTAATTCTGAGCTGTGGAAAAAAATACAGTGAGGGTGTGTGTACATATGATTGATGGAAATCAAACCGCTGAAGTGCAGATTATTTTAATTATAGTCAGAAAGCATGTAAGGTGCAAGTTTCAGCCAGATAGTTTCCATTCTGATCTTTAATTTTGTAGTAATAAAAATACTTGAGTGCCTCCGTCTAGCTGAAAGAATAACAGGTTGTCTGGTTTGTTATCTCAGCTGGGACACTAAGTAACAACATACACTAGGACAAATTATATACATATCTGTACAAAGTAAGGCATCACCAGCTCTCACTGGTGCACTCTCTCCAGGTGTCTTTCACTGTAAGGCAGCCACTGAAGGGACAGGTTTAGTGAACAGCGCTATTGATTGTTTTTTCCCCCAGCCCGATTTTCTTTGAAAAAGAACCAAGCTTCTAGAGGCTTCTATGAAGTGCTTGTGAACTTGCAAAACACACTTGACAAAAATCTAGGAAGCAATCCTCCAAATTCCATTTCCAGATGAAAGCAAACTACATCACAAATTTGCTTTACCTTTTCCAACATGTTATACTCAGTAATGGCGAGAGCTGAGGGTATAATGAGTATTAATAGCTAGATCACAGACTTGTTTCCACAACATATCCATTCTATTATTGAAATGATGCAAGGATTAATGCTTCGAACATCTTCAGTGGAAAGTGCTATTTGAAAATTGGACACATTTTGGCAGTTTCAATTGCAGTCAAGGTCCTCCAACCCTAACATGGTGTTTGACTGCCCCTCTTTCTACCCAAAGTGCTTTTTACATGTATAAATGCTACTAAAACCACACCTTTAAATTCCATATAGTGCTAGTTACTTTATACATGAAAAACCTGACATACACCAAACCCTTCATATAGCTGTTTACCTAGCTGATTTGTATTCCTTTGTGTTTTTCAACCTATTGTTCAGAGAAATTGGTGTTTCATTTCACAGTTAAAAGAACTTAATTACTTGAATCGTAGAGACATGAAAGGCAAGGAAAGGAGAGAAAACATCACTCCCATCTTAAACTCATCTTTCACAAGCTAATTTGATAGTGTAACTTGAAAGTACAGAAATCTGAAATCTAGTTCTGAGTATCTTTTTACCCCTCTCTCAAGAGATATTACTCAGGTTTAGTATGACATTTCAAAATGTCACCATGCCTATCTCAAAACCATATATATATTAATACAGAATAGATAGCTACCTGCTTTAATTCAGAACCCAGTCTATATGTGATTCTAAGAACATCTTCTAAGAAGTTCCTACTTATTAAGTATTAGTTAAATACTCTTGTCATTCCATGAAAAAGATCCTTATTTAGCTGGAAATAAAGACAGACTCAAACTTTGTTTTATTTTTTAATAAAGTTTAAATAATTAAAGTAAGAGGAAAGAGTATGTTTTAAAGCCAAGCTATTTCTTTGTTCCATGCTAGGCCTTAAAATCGGATTTACCGGCAACCACGGGCCATGAGCAGAGCTGTATACTTAAAATGCTGGTGTAGAATATATTAAAATAGCCGGTGACTCGCTCCAGATTACCTTAAAACAAAGGAAACACAATCTCTACAGTTTTTGAAATATATTGCCTCTTATCCTGATTAATGGAAAAATTATCCCTAGAAAAGACTTTTTAAAATATGAATACTCTACAAAATATTTGCTTTATCCATTGGCAGGACTTTGAAAATCTCCAAAATATTTAGATATGTGTGCCTAAGGAAGTTTATAAATGCCAATCCAACACTGTAACAAAAATTCCAAACAGAACTGGAAATTAGAATAACTCAACCAAATCATCCCACCATAAGAATATTATATTTCAATTCTGCATAAACACAGACCAGCATGGTTTGGTTTGTTTTAAAAATTCTTCATGTCCTGCAGAATACAGCATAGGTTTGTTTCATTAGTACCTTTACCCTTCCATTTCCTTAATGCTATTTCCTCATTAACATTTAAAACAGTATCTAATCTGTCTACTGACTTTTTCTGCCCTCAGGGTTCTTTCTTCTTAGCCTCAACCCTCTATCCTCACCCATTGAGATCCTTCCCCTCTTGCTTCAGAAAGAGGTTTTGGTTCATTTGATTGATTTTCATTTTCTTCTTTTTCAGATACAGGTAAGTATCCTACCATAAAGGGAGCATGGGAGCAGCACTGGGAATTACCAGGACATTTACAAGCCAAGACTGTGAGTAGGAGCTTCGACAGCCACTATTTTTGAATGAAAAATGTCATGCTTTCTTTATATTGGATAATATTTAACAGATTGGATAATATGTCTACTATAAACATAGTTTTGTGCCACAAACAACCACAAACTGCAGACAATGCAGTAGAGTATGATGAATTTAGTGTAACACACACACAAAAAAATTGGTAGAGTTCAAGTAGCATCTGCAATGGTAACAAACAAATGATCCAACAACCTAAAAGTACATCTGCTACACTAAGAAAAAATCTGTGCAATGAGATTAGAAGCTTCCAAATTGTGGTCTGATTGCTCAGGGACCACAGATGTAAGAAAGTATTAGCTTGGAAAAGCCTCAGCTTTCCCAAATTCAAAACCATTAAAAAGCAATCTGTTCATGGTTTTATGATTTAACTGTTTCCTAGTCTATGAGAATAAACAGCAGGATACAATCCTGTTGGCAACACCCACGTAGCTTTTAAAAAACCAAATTTTTAAAGTAAATTAAGAAAATATATTCTTAAAGAAATAAAAAGTTAGATGAGCACAAAGAAATGCCATGATGAATCCTGAGACAAATTATCCTACATCGTTGCTAGTCTACGAAAACTGGTTTGAATAATAAACACACTGGAGTATTCAGTGACAGCATACAAATCAAAAGTATTTGTAATTATTAAGTTGTGCATGTTTTTAACTGACAAAACATGCTCACGGGCTTACTTTAAAATCTCTCACTGCTTGTTATCAAAGTTAAAAGATCATTTGCATACCAATACATATACTGTAAACATGAACTTCTCATTAAGGAAAGATGGATTTACAGTAATTTGATCTTTTAAAAAAAGCTATTGGTAACCAAATCTCTCAGTGTCTAACTTTCTAGAAAATTAAACCAATGTTTCCACCCTCAAAGCTGAAACACTACCTCTTTAGGAAACAGCCCTGTTTATTTGTTAATCAGAAATACAATCAAGTGGCATATTTCCATTTGCTCTTCGGCTGACAGTTTCAGTTTCGTTATATTTTACAAGAAAACAGCAGACTTGGAGAAGTCCTGTAAATTCTTTCATATCGCAACTGATTTAATTACAGCAGTGAACAAACGCAGCAGTGATGCAAAATAAGATCAGCCCAATTGCCCTTATCTGATGATAGGATCTCTCTTCCTGTTTGGCTTACAGCAGTGAGGACTTCTTGTTTTGTTTCGGCTTTTTGTTGGTTTCTTTTTTTCTGGTCAGGCTGCCTCTGTCAAGACTGACAGAAGCAAGAAGTTGACATGCCCTTAGAATTCCAGCTTGAGAATGATCCTCATACGAATATAGCTGAGTTTCAATCAGTAGGTCGGGGAATGATACTAATGTGGAGAAAATTATCTGGATAGCTCATATGTTCGCTTAGCCACTGAATGGGTGTTTCCAGCATTGGCTCAATTCCATGAATCATCACTTGAGTCTTCTGCTCTCCATCTAATTCAAAGAAAAAGAGAAACCACTAGTATACCATTCAAAGTTCACAGAAAGATTAAACATTTACTCATACTTAATTTACGGTAGATTTAATTGATGTTACAGAGTTTAACATTTAACAGAATGTAAAGTAGGAAATATCAGTGTGGAGAAAGCTGAGATTTGTATCATCTGAAACAGAAACTTTGAGTTAAAATTAATTCCAAGAAAAAAAAAAAAAAGGAATTAAGTGAAACTTAATGAAAGTGCCACTCTTCTTTACTAGTTGCAAGAGGGTTTTTCTTAACCCTACAGTGATCCCAGCTTGTTGTCAACTCAGTTAAGGCACATCCATCCCATCTGGCTCTAAGGGATATGATTTTTACACAGATCATGCTAAAAATGTTGAGCTTCCTAGAACATACTGGTAAGTTGTATTCTTAATACTGCAATCTCCTGAAAGAGCTGGACTATGTGTAATATAATACATGTATTATATTACATGTAATGTAAGTAATTTTGTTTTGCTAAGAATAATTTACATAAATCACTAGCAATATTTTGGAGTTACTCTTAAGGCAGAGTTGGCACTGGTTTTTTTTCACTTAGTTTCATCTCTTGGAAAAGCTAAGTTAACAAATGATTCCCAGTATAACAAAAGTATTTTCTAAGAATATTTCAATTCTTTTTATTTATACTTGTCCCGGAGGATGCAAGTACTTTGATCCTTTGATTCAAATGATGGGAACCAGCTAAAGCAACTGACATAACAGTCATGACATGAACTAAAACAACAAAAAAATGAAAATTTATTTCAGAGACAAGGGATTAGAAGAGCATATGAAATATGCTTCAAATAATGGTTAGGGGGAAAAACTAGGCAGTGACCTTTCACTCATTTTATTCTATACTATGGCATTCTCACAAGGACCTACCACAGTGAAATCCACATTCAGTACTCAAAAGTATTACTGCATTCACTAACTGGCATTTTATCTCCCCCTCCAGTGTCTTCATTACAGAACAAACCACCATCCTCACCAAGAGCTGCATGGAAGAGAGAAGAATCTAGAAGTGCAGGTACCATTACTGGTTCTTTCAGCAGCCCCAGTTATAGTGTAATTGCTATTTTGTAACACAGACAAAATCCTGTTTTGTGATTAATCAGCCAAAATGATTTGACAGCTGTCTGAAGATGTTTGTAGTATAACCAGCTATCTATGCCTGCACAGCTAAATTACGCTGATAAAAAAATCATCCTTAAACATGTAATTGACTTTACACAAGTAATAATTCTTCATGCAAGAGCCTAAAATAAAGCATTATACTTTTGTTACTTGTTACCTACATATGATATATTCTCTACAAAGTCTTGATTCTCTAAATACATTATACACACATTATCACACTAAATTAAGCATAAACACTTGCTGGTTTCTGGTTTTATTGCAGACAAGTCTGAAGAACAAAGCACATAATTTAAAAACCAACTTCTGGTATTTCTAGCCAAAACAAGTATTGGACTGAAACACTACCAGTCAGATTGTCAAGAGAATAAACTCCAAATAAAAAGATCTCAAGAAACCCAGTTGTGGTGGTGCATTCATTCATTTACAACACCAGTCTTCTTTTTTATTAGGGAATTGGGGAACATCTAAATCTTTTTAAGTAACCTCCAAAAATATGTATTTAACA
>WEIU01006210.1:40122-50511 GCA_013389925.1 Aegithalos caudatus | reverse complement strand
TTTTTTTTTTTTAAATATGTATTGGGGAATTCTGCCAAAATTAACTAATTTCAATGCCTTTGAAAAATCCCTGCTCTTCAGAAGGTGCTGCAAATATTATGAACTCACATTTTACACTTCAGCAATTGTAACCTCTTAAGAGTTATGTATTTCACTCATGATTCCAGAGGATGGGATCTGTACAGTTCAGGGCTTCTGGGGCTATTTGAAACATGGATTTTAAACAAGGAGCTGAGGCTGTGGAGGGAGAGAGCTGCTGAGGGAATGAATCTGTTTCATTGTCTTAGGATAAGGAGATCAGGCAGTATATAGAAGACAAACAGGATAAGGAGCCCCTAAAGTAATCACAAAACAATATTGAAAAGCTTTACTGGGCCAAACGGGTAAGAGGGACACGTAAGTACTGTATCAATTTTGGGAAAAGAAAGAAGGTCTTGAAAGTTATGAAAAACCCTGCTTGACAGAGAATGCAGGCTAGCATTCCAACATTGTAAAATGATCTTTTCAAACAATCCTGGGATCAACAACTTGAAGTTACAAGTGTTGAAATTCAGGCTGAATGGGAATTTGAGAAGCCTGACCTAGTGAAAGATGTCCATGCCCATAGAAGCAGGGCATTGGACTGGATGACTTTTAAAATTCCTTTCAACATGAAACCATTCTGTGGTTCTGTGAAGTGTCTGGAACTGCTGAGGTGGAAAGAATAGAGAGGGTGAGAAAAATTGAGTGGAAATACAGTTAGGCAGCATCAGCCTGGAAAAGAATGACAAGGGAAAAAATGTGAATAAAGGGAAATTGGTTTCTGCTTAAAAAAAAAAAATAAAAATTCATATTTTGGACCAAAATCCTGACTCTGATGATTTTTGTGCATAGTAGGAAATTGAAGTAACATGTATGCCTCAGGAATGTGTTTTATATTATTAATCCTTATTACATCATTCACTGGATATGGTGTGGAGTTGTGTGATATTGTTTTATCCATTAGCTCAGTAATCTAGAAGATCTAGGGACTCTGGTGATAGTTTAAGAACTTAAATTATAGAATTTCAGTATTTTATTTTTTATTTCCTTGGCTGGGGAGCAACAGAAGCAAGAACAACTGTATTTACATTGTTCACAATATTTGTAAAGAAAAACACTATTATGGTTGAAACGTAAGCATTTGAAAGTCAGAAAATGTCTGACTGTGAGTTTCCATGCTTTGTATGACCTGACCTCCCTTCCACCTTTTTGGGAGTATGGTTTCCAATTAATCACAGTGACAGCTCAGGCTGTTGTGCTTTCAAAACAAGCTTTGAAGATATAAAAAAAATGAAAGCAACTATGACCTCAGTTTTATGACATGCACACAGTATATCTAAAGCATTTAAGTTAGTACTATATAGAACAATACAAAATACTGCAGGTATTTTGGGAGAATAATTACAGATGGGAGAATAATTACAGATGTAGAAAATGCAGCTCTTTTAATTAACCACACAAAGCAGTCAGTAACCTCTCTCTCCTCTGCAATGCTGCTATCAGCTTTGCATACTTGACTACAGTAGGAGAATAGCTACCACATCCTGGAGAGCAAGGAAAGTGGCTATGGTGGTAATGACAGAAATTGCATTCAATCCTCAGCACTAATTGAGGACCGTGTTCCGTAATGGATTTGCTGTATTCCCATACCCACAGACTTTGTTTCATTAAGACAGCCAGAGTTTAAACCTTTTGCAATCTGATGAGAAAAAAATGTTGTCTCTTGTTCCAAGGAAATGCTTAATCATGTACTAATTTTGAGTATGTTTTGAAGTTCTCTGAATTTAAATACCTGCTGTGTGCAAATGCATCTTAATAAAAGAAGAGACGACAATGAAAGTGCTTTATCACACATTTCAAGGACAATCAGACAATGCACACAAGCCATATACAGACAATCTTGAAAATTATTCAAAGTAATAACATTTACCAACATTTTCACAGAAAATATTTTACCATTCCTTACTCCTTTCATTTTAGATGTATAATCTCAGCATTAGTGGATATGATTCAAAAATACCTTTGCAGTCAGCAGAGAAAATCAGCTCCAGGAAGAAACTGATCTGATAAAAAAGTATAAATTATATCTTTCTTCCTCTGGTTCATAAGAGAGCCCAGATTTTTGGCCTTGATAAGACACCTAGACCACAGATGGCTAAAATGTGGTGACATGAACCTCATTTCTTTTGTCAAAAGTCACCAAGGATAGATCTATGCTCTAGATACAGACTCCCTAAGTTGACATCAAATTGTCAAGTCTAGCCCTGTAAACTGGTTCATTAATCCTTAAACTCTTTGGCAAAAGTTTAGTTCAGTTCAAGATTATAAGCTGGGTATGCAGGATCACACAAGCCTGAATTTTTACCTATTGAACAATATCTGTGTGGGAAGACTTGCTGTCTGGCTGATAGTGAAGCAGAGATAATCCCAATTGCTGTCAGAGTTCCTGACTTTGGTCAAGACATGCAGTGTGCTCCTGCTGAGCCATGAAGTATACATTTAAAAGAACCTGGTATTACTGCTCTGATTGTATGAAGCCAGTATCAGCAGATAATATTACTGTAGAAACTGTGAAAGTGTCTTCCTAATTAGTTCTCAAAGTGAGCAGAGGGAAAAAGGGGGCATTTACAGATAAAAAGTGCTAGCATGAAAATGCATGTGTGGTATCTTTCTTGTTGTTATGCCCCTATGAGTTAAAAAAATAACAAAAATCTTTTCTGCTTCTGATATACATTAATGAGTGACTGAAGACAATTGTACATAGATGGCCTGAACAACCCAGGTGATCAAACCAGCCCTGTGTGCCTGTTCTGTTTCTTGTTGTAATAGCTTCAATTCATCACTCAGAATTAAATTTCAAGATCTTTTATGAGACATGAAACACACAAAGTGGGAAAACAATTCAATTCAACAGGTATCTTTTTAATACAGCTTTTAGATATATTGTACTTATTCCCTCACCTTACTATCAAATGGCTTTTAGAAAAAGAATAGTGTAAACCCCTCAATTCATAGGAAAGCCAGCAAAAAAATCAAATGTGCATCTGTGTGGATATAAATACATAGTCATATTTATAACCCATAGTTACTGACAGCATTGAAAAAACACGTTGTATGAAATGCTTTGTAATATTGTATTATTCATTTTCTTTTGTAAGTCAGGACTTGGGCATATGGAACACTGTGGGGAACCTGTGAAGGTATGACAGCTTCTGTTTAAAACACTCAATGATCTCAGTTTAATATGAGAGATAGCAGCCAACATAAGACACAAGGAAGAAAGTAAAATGGGATAATTGTATTAATAGCCATATATAGGGTGATTATTATCTAAAACTACCCAGAAAGCATACCCAAAAGTCTTCATTCTTTTAAAAAATTAGTTCAATAATTCCCAGTGGGGCATGGAAAACATTAACTTAGCAGGGTATACTAGCAGGAGTCAAAATCTGAAGAATGTACACATCTGGTTGTATATCTGAATCTCGGGTATCTGAAAGATATAAGTCCAAAACCATTTTCCCTAAAATACCCATATTAATGGATTTCATGCACTGTCATCAAATTTGCAGATGACACTAAGCTGAGTGATGTGGATGACACCCCTGAAGGATGGGATGCTATGCAGAGGGACCTGGACAAGCTTGAGAGATGGGGCCATGACATTTAACAAGACTAAGTGTGAAGTGCTGCACCTGGGTCAGGATGACCCCTGATATCAACAGAGGCTGTGGGATGAGCAGATTGAGAACAGCCCTGTGAGAAGGACTTGGGGTTGCTGGTGAGTGAGAGGCTGGACAAGAGCCAGTTAGTGCGCTCTAACAGCCCAGAAAGTCAAAAGTGTCCTGGTTTGCATCCAAAGCAGTGTGGGCAGCAGAGTGCTCTTGTGAGACCCCACCTGCAGTGCTGCATCCAGCTCTGGGGTCCCAGGACAGGAAGGACATGGGCTGCTTTGAATGAGTCCAGAGGAAGGACACAAAGACAATTAGAGGGACATAACACCTCTTCCAAGAGGAAAGGCAAAGACAAGTGGATTTTTGCAGCCTGAAATGCAGAAGATGAACCAATAAGTTGAACTCATTGTGGCCTTCCAGCACCTCAATGGAGCCTTCAAGAAAGATAGAGACTATTGACAAGAGCATGCAGTGACAGGACAAGAGAGAATGGCTTCACACCAAAAGAGAGTAGGTTTAGATTAGATATTAGGAAAAGAAATCTTAATTGTGGGGGTGATGAGGAACTATAACAGGTTGCCCAGAGAAGTTGTGGATGTCCCATCCCTGGAAACGTTAAAAGCCAGGGTATATGGAGCTCTAAGCATCCTAGTCTAGTCAGGTGCCCATGGCAGGACAGAGTAGGACCTACCTGATCTTTCAGTTCCCTTCCATCTAAGCCATTCTGTAGGTTTCTTAATTAATTTCCCCTGCCTTTTTTAATTTTTTTTTTTAATTATTCACCTGAATTCACCTCTCCTCAAAGCAATTAAATTAATTTTGATATGAAGCTCTAAAAATTCATTTCAGAATCTGGAAATTATTTATGAATGGTTTTCTAAAGAAAAAAAATCTTTTCTGGAAATTTCTGTAAAGACAGTTTACATTTATTCTCCTTTGATTTATATGCAGTTTTATATAGAAAGATCATAGGATATTTTGGGTTGGAAAGGACTCACAAGGATCATCAAAATCCAGCTCCTGACCCTGCACAGGACAGCCCCAAGAGGCCCCGTGTACCTGAGAACATTTTCCAAATGCTTCTTGAATTCTCTTGGCTTGGTGCACACCACTTCCCTGGGGGGCCCCTTCCACTCCCCAACAACCCTCTGGGTGAAAAACCTTTTCCTAATATCTAATATCACAGAATCACAGAATCACTAGGTTGGAAGAGACCTTCAAGATCATCAAGTCCAATCCAGCCCAAACCTCAACTAAACCATGGCACCAAGTGCCACATCCAGTCTTCTTTTTAATCACATCCAGGGATGGTGAATCCACCACCTCCACAGGTAGACCATTCCAATACTTAATTACCTTTTCTGTAAAAAGCTTCTTTCCTAATATGCAGCCTATATTTCCATTGGTACAGATTAATACCGTGTCCTCTCGTTCTGTTAGATGCTGCCTGAAGAAAGAGACCAACCCCCACCTGGTTACAGCCACCTTTCAGGAGGTTGTAGAGAGTGATAAGGTCACCCCTGAGTCTCCTTTTCTCCAGGCTAAACACCTCCAGCGCCGTCAGCTGTTCCTCACAGGGTTTGTGTTCCAAGCCCCTCACCAGGCTCACTGCCTCCTCTGGACATGCTCAAACATCTCAACATCCTTCCTAAACTGAGGGGCCCAGAATTGGATTCGGCACTCAGGGTGTGGCCTCACCAGTGCTGAGTACAGGGGAAGAATCAGCTCCGTGCTCCTGCTGGACGCACCATTCCTGATCTAGGCCAGGATGCCATTGGCCTTCTTGGCCACCAGGGCACACTGCTGGCTCATGTTCAGCTGCTGTCACCAGTACCCCCAGGTCCCTTTCTGCCTGGGCACTGTCCAGCCACACCAGCCACAATCTGTAACATTGCAGGGGGTTATTGTGGCCAAGAGCAGGACTCAGCATTTTGACTTATTAAACTTCATCTTATTGATATCTGCCCATCCATCCAAACATAACCCAAACCTCTCCTGAAACAACTTCCTACAATTCCCTTGGGTCAGTCACCAGTGAGGTGTTCTTGGATCTTCTTAGAGTTTACAACTCTCAAAAAAATTCGAGTTTATAATCACAATTCTTTGAAATACAGAAGTTTGGGACTGAGCACCAAAGGATGTTTTTTTCATGTTGATATAAAAGAGTGAAAATAGTACTTGAAAGTATAGATTTCTAATAGCATATAGGCAATTTGTGGATCTAATCTAATTTATTTTGAACTACTTAGCTTTGGTTTAAACAAATAAGTTTATATGGTTGTACTTCTTTAACTTAGTAAAGGTCAAGTCTGTTAAGCCAGGTTTAATTAGTAGAATAAATAGAGTTTGTACGTCTGAAAGTCAGAGGCAAAAGAGAAGATATTATCTCTATAATTTTTTACCATACTTTTTGTTTAATATCATCAGTGCTTCATAGTTCATTGTTAACAGATTCTTATTCTTAGAAATTATACAACTGTCACCTGACAGGTCTCCTAAATTCATTCTTTTTGAAAAGTGCATTTAAAGTTTGCATGTAAGTTGTTTGACATTTGAGTATTCTCCCAGAGAAAGAAATGTTTTAAAACTGTGTATATGACCAAAAACTTTAGGGTACCTTTAGAAAACTCAGATATGGATATATGAAACTTGAAGAAAATATGGTATCACAGTCAAAGTATCTAATTGATAAAAGAGGACAGACACTAGGTAAGATGTGAAAACAGTCACTACTAAGCAATAAAAACATTGTCGATCAAGACAGTATTGCATTGTATTGCTCTGCTTTTTTAAAATAATTTCTGATAAAGCATCTCTAAGGATTAAAAAAAAACCCAAACATCAAAGAAAAATTTGAGATGAACACTTAAGAACGAAAGGACAACCAGACACTCCTGTAATAATTCAGCCTTCTATTGAATTTTTAAGAAACATCCCCATTGGGACGAACATTCAATGCAAGTAATTAAAACAATTATTGAGCTAAAGGAGTTTTCTTGGGAAGATTTAGGAGGCACAGGACTCCTTGGGAGTAACATGCTTGGGAGTATGCTGTTATACAAGACGAGCAGGGCACATGTTCAGCTGGCATTTTTTTTTCTGAATACCCAGATATATGATCTACCATTTTTATATCGAACCTGTCTTAGTATTTATTAAAGGAATAATCACAGGAATAATAATAAGATTCACAGAAACAGGCATAAGCTCTTTATCAGTACCAATTTTGTACATTACATTTTCTTCCTGGAGGTACATAAAAGCAAGGTGATTAAATCAAAACCATAGATTCACAGAGTCACTTGATTGTATCACCAGAATTCAAAACACAGCCTGCCTGGTTTATACTGCTTAAACATGATTGAGATGAATATAGATAACAATGGGAAGCTGGCCTGTAAATACACAAATAAACTTAGAAGAAATTCTAACACTCTAAATGTGCATCAGGAAACAAAATTCTACTAATCTCATAAAAAGTACATTCAAGAGAAGTGCTTCTTACAGGTAAGGTCAGAGAGTTGAAATAGTCAAAGAAGCGAAAAGAAACAGTGATCAATCAAAAATAAAACATTCACCCAAAAACTGCAATAGCTGCAAAATAGTTGCCTTTTTATCAGTTGGGCAGAATGAAATTCCTTGAAAAATTTGTACATTGTACAAACTAGATTTCTTCTCTTTTTTAAAAAATGTTCTTTCCATTAAAATTTCTGTAATATTTATTCCATCAGGATTCAAAATTATCTTCCCTGGACATTTTATAATTTATAATATTATAATTTTTTTAAAACCTTTGAATTTTCACTTCAATTAGAAATTTTAAAAATACAATTTTGATTTTTTTTCCCAAAAGGAATATTTTTTGTTTCTTTTAATTTTTAAATGAGCATCTATCATTAAATTGAGAAAAAAGAAGGACATTTCCTAGCTTGAAAAAATGTGCATTTTAAACAAAATTTAAACATAAGCATACAAAGGCAATTACGACATTAAAATGATCAATAAAAGCTCAGTATTAAAAAATAGCTTAATAGAAGTAAAATGGGGACTTATTGTATCCATGCTAATTTTTATCTTTAATAGTGTAGCCTTTTTAAATCAGAAGAACCAAGATCAGATGTACAATCTCCCAAAAAATTAGTACATGTCTGTATGGAATTTATTTGAATGAAATTGCTACCAAACATCCTAAAAATAATTTCTCCACATACAATGCTTCTCTTGAGCAGTGAGGATCATTTAATACAACTGCAGAAAAGAATAAGAGCATAACTTACCAGTTCCCACACAACAATCTTTTTGAAGAACATCATAGCACTTGATTTAACAGCCCTTTAAATGGTGGGATTGAACGTGCAGGTACCAGCATTTTTAGGGATGATCATTCTTTTGGTCAAGAAAAGAATGTTAAAAATAAGACAAATAGATAAAAAAGAAGAAAAAATCATTAGAGAAAGTGAAATGGCAAAATAATGAACAGTGAAGTAAAAATTCCTGTGGTCAGGAGTAGCATAGCAAGTGTGCAATCAGGCTGTATTTTGAAAGTCATGTGCACATGGAAGGTTATTACTGCTGCTGGGGTAAGTTTTTGGCTACTGAGCCACCACTCATCAGAGAAAAAAACTTCTCTAATGGAAAAGGGCCTGCAAACACTGTAACAAAACAGTCTCCCAGGACTTCACTGAATTTATATCCTTGATGAGATTTTCTGTGTAAATATTTCTGCTGAACACTAAGTAGAAAGGAGCATTGCTTTCTGGCCCTTTCTCTCTTAATAACCTATCCCTGTCAGGAGTTTATGTTGTCTTGTCATAAGATGAGTACTAGGTGACACTTAAACAGAGCTCCTTAAGGCAAATTTAAAGATCAGAGTTGTGGTCTCACCTGACCTTAGTCTAGAATCAAGGCCAAAGCACTCCCCTTTAATAAGCAATTCTTTAAACTTAATAGGTATCCGTGACCGATATAATTATTATTTTAATCTTCACCATAATTTAAATTTTCAACTAAAGGTTGGAGAGGTGTTGAGGGGATACCTGGGGTGACCTAAAGACCCTCAAAGCCTCGCTTCCATTTCTGGAAAGCTCCAGAAGAACAGACTTTGAATTTTAACTAATTTTCATTAAGATCTAGGGATCTCCTCCTTCTCCTCCTTCTCCTCCTTCTCCTCCTTCTCCTCCTTCTCCTCNCTCCTTCTCCTTCTCCTTCTCCTTCTCCTTCTCCTTCTCCTTCTCCTTCTCCTTCTCCTTCTCCTTCTCCTTCTCCTTCTCCTTCTCCTTCTCCTTCTCCTTCTCCTTCTCCTTCTGATGTGCTATCATCACAGAGCAACACAACAGAGAAGACAAAGTCAGAGCGAGAGAAGGAGTTTACTTTTTTAACTTCAGCTTATATACATTTCAGTGAAAGGGACCACATTGGAAGATAGAGGTTCAACCTCTTCAATTCCACTGGTCTTAGAAAGTGTCCATCAATTGTCCCTCCTACCTGGAGGGAATGTCAACAATAATATTGTTTATAGAAAATGCATGAAAAACTGACTCCCAAATATGTAAACAATCAGTGACTAAAAGAACAGCAAAGGAACAAGGTGATCTTCTTCTTCTTCTTCTTCTTCTTCTTCTTCTTCTTCTTCTTCTTCTTCTTCTTCTACTTCTACTTCTTCTTCTTCTTCTTCTTCTTCTTCTTCTTCTTCTTCTTCATGCCTGGTGTGTAATGTGCTAATAAATTTAGTGAGTTTTTTCTTTTTTTAAATCCTTTTGACTTTTGCTGTTGTTGTTCAAACCTGGGCATCTGCAAATCTTGGATGTTCCCTGCTGTGTAGGAGTGGGCCTCTACACACACCTAGCATGATTTTTCTGGCTTTATTGTATTTCTGGCTATCTTAATTGAGCTTCTCAAAACTAGCTGGACTGTTTTCATCACAGGGATCAGAAATGTAACTGAAATTAAATATACAGAGGAGCAGAATGATTGACAGGGTTAGCTTGAACTGTTTTCTCCAAGATTTAACAACAGCCCCTACTTTGAAATGTAAATGGTAGACCAACTTTTGCATCCAAAGTTTGGTTTGATCTGACAGATATTCTGAGACAGCTAAAGGTCTAGAAGAAATTCACATATTCCATCTCCTTAAAAACCTCTTTTTTTCCTTCTGTATATAAGAAAATAAAGAGTACCATGTAAATAACCTAGAGTTTTGGGAGCAAGGACTACATTCCAGTCCCTGTTACACTGAGATGTTATTGATTCAGTTTGGTGATAGGTATCTGAGTAAGTAGAAAAAGATGAGGAAAGGATTACATCATAAAGATCAAATCACACAGCTGCCATCAGCCCTGGATTTGAAGGTTATGCTAACAGTAATATGGAGAGCTGAACACACCAGAAAAAAAAAACAAAAACACAGTTGTAAGAAAAAGATTCAGTGCATTCTTGGCAATAGGAACCACTGCTGGCTACAGCAATATGGTGATTTAGATACAGATTCTGGAAGTCCTAAGTGGCTGAATGAGGAAAACTGCATGACACAAAGAAAGTCTTGTTTCTTGTTTCACTAAATATCTGTTATTGGCTACTACTGTCTCCTGACCTGGATAGACAGAGTCAGGCTGATGAACAAGTTGGAAGAATTTGTTGTGTTTTCATGTGGAGCTTTTGTCTGATGTAAATGATGTCTAGTCTTTCTGAACCAGAT
>WEIU01006210.1:11542-23325 GCA_013389925.1 Aegithalos caudatus | reverse complement strand
TTTTTTCTTTTTTTTCTTTTTTTTTCTTTTTCCCATCTTTTGGCACATACTGTAACCAATAGTTTCATTTAGCAATATTCAGCAGTTGGATGGGTCATGTTATTTTTTAAATGAATGACACTAATTTTACTTGCAATAACTTCCACCACACCAGCTGTTATTGTTATCGCTGCTGCCATTGTCATCCTCATCATCATCATCATTATCAGCATATCTATAATTAGTTTTAGAAAGATAAATCAAAGAAATGCAGCAGTGGAATACAAAGTGCCTGGATATAGGATTTTCCTTTGTCTCTGAGTCTTAACAGTATTACCTTATTGCAGTCTGAATTGTGGCAAGTTTACTGCAACAGATTATTTGCTGTCTTTTGATTAGATTTTTTAGAATTAATGGTGATTTCTTCTGTTTCTCTTATGAAAGGGGAAAATAAAAGAAATTATATTATCTGTTGACATTTTCTATATAAAGTAGAAAATCAGTTTTGATTATATGATAAGTAGCGTAATTGAATTTGCTTCTTTCATTAAAAAGGGAACACCCATAACTCAAGAGATCCTCCTATTATTTACATCTAATTTGTCTAGGTAAATATGTACTAAAAGCTAAGAATTCAAATAGAAAGAGACAGTCTATTCCACTGAATATTAATTAGTTACCTCTGAATTGATAATATGGTTAGAATGTCCATTAGAGTTCAGTTAGCAATATAATATGACCAAATTACACTGGTTTGGGGTGAAACTATAGAAAAGAAAAGGAAGGGGAAAATGTAGATAGTACCATATTCTGCTGTTTATCTCGCATTCAATAACTCTATGCATGTAATCAGCTGTCCATTTATAGCTGGGTAATGTGAGAATAGCTGCAAAACAAAAAATCATTAAAAATCACTTCTCTGAAGTCCTAGCTTTAAATGCCACTACAAATGTGAATTTAACAGCACATAAATCTGATTCCCTGATTCTTAATATCTCCACAGGTAACACAAACATGAACAGTTTTTGGCTCTGAAAAGGAAAGAACAGAATGCATAAAATCCAGTGTCTTGGTTTATTTCAAATCTCCCTGCCACTTTATTAATTAAAAAATGAAATTGAAGTTTAATTTTAAAAATTAAATCTAATATTCAATTAATATTTCATAAACACAATGGCCATAGCACTGTCCAGTCAAACCACCCAAACACTATGGAAGTACACGTTTTCCTAGAGACAGGACTAAATTTCTCTTTTATGACACGAAGATTTAGTGTGCAGTTTTTCATGAGTCTGAAGACCTAATTACCTATTAACACTCATATTGTTTAGGCCTCAGAGATAAGAAGGTTGTAAAGAGGCATTCTATACTCAATCCTCCCAGATTCAGATAGCTAAGGCAACTCTTTTGAGTAAGTTGTTTTGAGCCTAGAACAATTGTTAATTTTCTTCATGATCTCCTGGAGCAGACTTGAAAATAAACTTTTGTCATGGTAAGTGGAGGTATTCTCGAGTCCAAACATCCCTCATACTCTAATTAGGCTTCTCTTCACACCATAATTTTGTGACCAAATACTTTCCTTAGCAAGCACTCTGCAGTTCTATAGAGTGAAACTTGGATGTAAAATTTTAAAGTTTTTTCCTCTTACATTGCTGTTTAATGCTTACTCACATTTCCCTTAAAAAGGGTGAAGTTAAAAAGCCTTAATATTAAGAGAAACTACTAACATTTCACTTCATTTAAAATGTAAAATAATTTCTGTGGGAACAGAATTTCATGATAACCACTGACAGCTATAAATATGCAGAAAGGTTGCCAAAATTATGCTAAAGAACATTAAGTAGAAACTGAATAGCTTTTAATCTGGTGAGGTTTTTGTTTTTACAGATTGACAAGGATGCTGTTTGAATTTTAAACAGTACAATTCCCGATAAAGAACATGCACATCTGATCTTTGTCTAGGAAATAAAATATTCCTGAATTAACACCAAAGCTTTTATTCAATAATACATCTAATATAGATTTAACATACAAAATCCTCAAGCACTGAGGAGTTTGAATTATTTGTTTACACATCTTTTCCAAAAGGGATTAATTTATGTAAGCAGCCATTGTTAAATATTTTATTGTTGGCCATAGTTTTCCAGAAATCATAGATAATAAATGACCTGGTACACTTGTGTTTTTTTTTTTTTCTCACTTGCCTATAAACAAACAGTACTAAAATCTGTATTGAGTCTGTTCACAATAGGATATTGAATACTGTGCAAGAGTACATTTGGATCATGAGCCATTGCAGTATGAAAGTAGCAAATTAGAACTATCTGTTACTGTAATAATAAAGTAATAAATGAAAAATGCACAAGGTTTCCCTCATTGACTGGAAGTCCTTCTATTATTTTAAATTTTTTACTTGCTATTTTTTTGATTATCTTTATAGTATTTAGGGCTTTTCCCAGCATTAAATATTAAAATATGCCATTATTTATAGCATAGTAGGGGGAGAAAATGTGAAAGCAACTCCTAGACATAATAATGTATTTTTTTTCTCTTTTATTTGATCCTTTACAGGCCATTCCCCAAAATCAAATTTAGCCATATGAGTTAATACCTCACTAATATGAGGAATGTCTTCTATATCTCTACAGTGCTTTCACTTAGTGAATTTTCTGGTCTACTGAGAATGTACTGTCCTACTCTTGTGAGGATCCCTTTTTATTCTGTTAATATGCAGTAAAGAATCATTTAAACATGAATTAAAAATAAAGCTAGTAAATCTACTGAAAAGAATCAAAAGTTTTCCTTTAAAAATAATAATAAAAAAATTTATAGGAAGGTGACTGGCCTGAGTGGATCATCCATCTATTATCATCTGGATAATACTCCAAATGGGTCCACAAATTGATTTGCCAGCAATGACTTCCCAAAGTAATCTGATGGAATTCAAAGAGGGAAAAATTAAAATGAATGAAGGAAGAAGTGAACTATCTGTGTTTAATCTTCAGTTTCATCAGAAATCGATTAACTAGCTGACTTTGGGTCCAAAAGAATTAATTATGCTCAGTCTCCAGTATAATTAACAACACTATGGCCATGTCCCAAAATATTCATTAAACAGTCAGGAACAATATGAAATTCAAATTAAAATTGGAAAAGAGATTAAATAGAAGTAGTCATCTCTAAAAAGAATCATACTGCATCTGAGATGAAATCATTTAAGCAATACAAAATATGGAAATACATTTTGTGTTACATTCGATTATCATTAATTCCAGCACTGCAAGCTGGCAGCTATTTCAGGCTCATTACAAAGACTAAAATGGGCTGGAATTTTAATAGAAATCAATCCTCATTGGAATAATGGGAATATGATTCAAACTTGTAGGAAGTTAAGTTCTAAAATTCAAGTTTTCTTCTTAATTCTAAGTTCATCTGAAGAAATTTGCATTCTTATGTACATCTACCATTAATATGAAACACTAAAGAATATGCACATAAATGGGAGTGCAAGGAGAGAAGAGGGAGGAGAAATGATGGAGCTTAAATATATGTTTTGGAATCCCTATTTTTCAAATTTCCCAAACTTAATGTCAGTAGCCTGTGGATCTGAAAAAATGTTACTATGTGCAATATGGAATTTACTTTAAATTTCCTACATGTGAATATTTTTCATTCTCTGTAATTTTATACTGCTATATTTGGTACATTATTCTTCTAAAGTTCAATACTTTTTAGCCAGTAAAAGCCAGGGTTTTGTTTTGTTTTGTTTTGTTTTTTCTTTGTGTTTTTTTTTTTCTTTTTAAATTCAAGTATAACAATTCCTTTCATTTTAACAATTTCTGTAGAAAGTAATTGGAGCAGAGCAAAAGTAGCTTCATTTAAAGTAGGCCATCTTGGGGGGGGGGTTATGTTTTACACCAAAGGTTCTATAGAGGAAAATATTCATGAGCAAATAAGAAACAAAATAAAATTTCGTATGCTTGTCATTACTTATCAAAATTAAATCTTCTACTATTTTATAATTTTATTTCTAGGATTTTTTTTTTATCAAAGGCACAGAAAGCACCTGGGTTTTAGTTATTGATTGCTTATGCCAATCTCATTTTTGCTTATGACTGACACCTTTACTAAGGCTGTTTAATAAGGGTATATCAAGAAATTTGCATTTAGAATAAAAACTGTTGGATTATTTAACAGTTTGGTATGATGTCATCATTTTGCATGTAAGTTTTTCTCTTCTTCAGTCCTCTAGCGGGCTTGACTAAGGACTACTCCACTGACAAAATTTTGACATTGTATGCAACTTTGTTTCTGTTTGTTGATGCTGGCTGGACATCATATGCTATGAAAGCTGCTCCATCACTCCACTCCTCAGCTGGACAGGGAAAGAAAATATAATGAAAGGCTTATGTCTCAACATCAGGATAGGGAGAGATCAGTCTGAAATCACAGATAAAACAGATTTGACTTGAGGAAAAATAGCTTAATACAGTACCAATCAAGTGAGTGTAGGATGAAAAAGAGAACTGAATCTTAAATAAACACTCTCTTCCCAGGCTCACCTTTGTTCCTCAATTCTTAACCTTCTTCCTTCCAGCGGTGCAAAGGGATGGGGAACGGAGGTTGCGGTAGCGTTGACTCTGCTGCTTCTTCCTTCTCAGTGAGAGGACTGGTCACACTCTTCCCCTGCCCCAGCATGGGGTCCCTCCCACAAGAGACAGTCCTCCACAGCTTCTCCAGCACAAGTCCTTTCCATGGGCTGCAGTTTTTAAACAAGATTTGTCTGCATGGTGCCTTTCAAGGAGTGCAGTCCTTCAGGAATCCACTGCTCCACGTAACAGGGCATTTTAACTAACTGGATGTCTGCAGGAAGAGCAATACAGGTGGTTGGATTGAAAAGCAATCCAGAGGTTTCCTGGAATGCATCAAGTTTAACTTTCTGGTCCAAATATTACAAAAGCCAACTGGAGAAGAACCTGTTGCTCACTAGTTCACCTCAGCTCATTAAAGAGGTTTAGATTCTTGGAAGCTTGGGCTATAGAAATTGTGGCCTGGTTGAGTTCCTCGTGATCTCGAGGAACAGGGACCTGGGAAATAGTAAAGTCAGAATGCAGAATTTAGGCCACTTATTCTGGAGCACAGGAGCTCTTCTTTTCCATGTCTAGAAGGTAAGACAAGGCAGGCCAGAACTTGATATGGCTGAGCAAGGATCTGTTCCTCACACAGAGAAGCAAGAAAGAAATGCACAGCCAGTGGAAGTAGGGATATGTGACCCAGGAAAAAACACAGGAATACAGTTTGAATGTGTAGGTATGGGATCAGGAATGCTAAGGTACCATTGGAAAAGTATTTGTTAAGGGATATGAAGAGTAATAAGGGATTCTCTAAATGCATAAGTCAGAAGCAAAAAGCGCAAGGGGAATCCAAGTAGAATGAGTGAACCTGCACAATGAATGAGAAGGGAGAACCAGTAATTACAGTTTTGGAGAAAGCTAAGGTACTCATTGAGTTCTTCACCTAGTCTTCTCTGGCAGTCAGGTTTCCTGTATCTCTCAAGTACCTGAACCTCTAGGTGGGAGTGGGGGGGGCAAAGTTCCACTCACTGTAAGGTAACAACAGGTTTTGGACCCCTTGATGAAAGTAAATAGTCACAGATCTGTGGGATCTGATGAGATGCATCCAGGGTTCTGAGGGAGCTAGCTGATGTTGTTGCCATGAAAAGTCACAGGAGGCAGGAAAAGTCCCATGGCAGTCAGGAAAAGCAAAACATCAGTCTCATTTTTAAAAAGGGGATAAAGGAAAACCAAGGGAACTACAGATCAGTAAGCCTCACCTTTTTTCCTGGGAAGTTTATGGAGCAGATCCTCAAAGAAGAAATGTTAAGCCTCACACAAGACAAGGAGGTGATCTGAGGCAGCCAGTATGGCTTCATTAAGGGCAAATTGTTCCTGACCAAGCTGGTGGCCTTCTATGACTGACTGCAATGATCAAAAAGCAAAAATTGACTTATGTCATCTACCTGCATTTCTGTAAGTCCTTTGACACAGTCCCACATGACCGTAAGGTGGAAGGAGCAGCAGAGACAATGTGTGACACACAGCCCCCATTTCTATCCACTGGTGTCACTGCTGGGGAGCAGATAGAGAAACTCAGAGTGAAGTTGAGCCCTGGAAGAAGGGAGGGGTAGAAGGAAGGTGTTTATTTAAGATTTTGTTTTATTTCTCTTTACTTATCTCTGATATGATTGGTAAAATATTAAATTATTTTTCTCAAAGTTGAGCCTTTTTGCCCATGACTGTAACTGATGAGTGATCTGTTCCTGCTTTTATCTCAGCCCATGAGACTGTCCTTATATTTTCTCTCTTTTCTTCCAGCTGAGGAGGGAAGGAATAGAATGACTTAAATAGGCACCTGGTGTCCAGGCAAGGTCAACCCATCACGAGGCATCAGGAAATTACGTCAACAAGCCTGCTTTCAAAGGAAAAGTATTCTCACTGCCATTGCAGTGGATCTGTGCAAGGATTTTCCATTCAGATCTGATACATTATTCATTGCAATATTTGAGAAACCTTCCCTGATTAAAGAGCCTGAAACACTAAACAATAAGACAAACTTACTGGACCTCTGGAAATCTTGTAAAAATGCTTATTTCACAGAAATTTAATTAGATTGATTAGGATTATTGAGCTGTGCATGTGATATTTCCCTAGAGGCCATTTCTTCTCTTGAGTTTTCTGTAATAATTAAACTGTAGTAGGACACAACTGTAACTTTTAATGGTCCCCTTTCCAAGTAATTACTAGGAAGGGAAAGTGGAAGAGATACTTTCTGAAAGCCGCACAGGCAGAGAAACACATTATTTGAAACAACGAAATGACCCAGGAAAAGATAAAGGATGCACTGGGTCTTTAAACATCAGAATATTCTGTAACAAATAAGTATTCTCTACAGATGTTAATTAATTATCCAGACTGTCCTCAAGGAAGAATTGTTTGAATATTTTAATAAAAGTCACCAAAAAATCCCCAAATAAACAAAGAACTAATAATTTCTCATTATGTTTCTGTGTTTAAGTAGCTTTAAAAAAAAGATTCAATATCAAGTAAATCATGCACAAATCCTGAAATCTAAAAACATATCAAGAAATTTCTGGGATGTCTCAAGACAACTTCAGACCACAAAGTTTTAAAAGTTCTTTCTGGTTTAGGATTTAAGAAGACAGATTCAACTGTGCTCAGGTCTATATGATTCTAAGAATATACAGCTCTTTTCAGATATAGTGTGAGGTTCACTATCATGCAGTCTTTGTCTAACAAGTCTTTTCTAAGGGTAATCTAGATATGCATATGCTGTGTACAGTCATTAAAATGACACAACTGCCAGATGATTAGTACATTCTCTTTTTACTGGTCCGTATCAGAATTGGTTGCATGGTTTAGGTTGCATGCTCCTTCTAATTTCCAAAGGGCATATTTTCGAGGGAAGTCTAAATGGTGGAAACCTGGCCTCATTTAGTGCATCAGCAAAACTGACAGGGTAGTTTGTCAGGTTACATTTAGAACTCCTAAATTGGAAGCACTAACCATAACATTGGACTTTTTTGCTTTTATATTATAAAAAGCAAGAAGTGTTACCCAAGAGTACTTACAGTGAGATATACAGATTTCAGTTAAATTTTCTTAACATATTCCTTTGCTTTGATACAAATAGATTTCCCTTTCTTTTTAAGGTGTATTTTAACATTAACACATTCTCTCATTATTCTAATTTTACTTTGATAATATTGAAATAATTGAATAAAAGGATTATTTTCATTATTTTGTTATTAATCACATGAAATAAATATAGCAATAGAATAAGAAAATCCATTGCTGTCTAATCAACAGCCTAAAGCAGTAAGGCAGTAATTTCACAGTATCTAACATCCTACATATAGGTGCTTCAGCAGAGTACATCCCTTTTAATACATGGCATATGTGACACTTAGTCTTTCCCATTTTAGGCTTCTTTCAACACTAGTTAAAAGTAGTCATGTTTACATAGACCTGATTCTGGATGAAGAGAAAATCAAGACATCTCACATTTTTACTGTGGAGCAGATAGTCAAGTATAAGCCAGTATGGCCCAAAAAATTATTACCTGACATTAGATATAATATTCCCCAAATCCTATTTAACCACAGAATGACTACAATGAAAGGTCTTTAAGGCAACATAACAGAATTTTCAGTGGGTTGCCATTCTGGTATAACAGAGCACTTTACAAATGCAGTATGCAGCTCCGGGGTCTGAAGTAATCATGACAAAAATTCTTTGCTGGCTTATTTTCTGTTTATATTGAACAGAAAAGCAGAGCTACAAAATACATTTCAAATCTTTTGTTTTCACCTCTGATATATTATTTAAATGGCTACATTAAAAAGTAAATTATCAGGCAGACTGAATTTAAAAAATGGTTGGCTTTGTACATTGCAAAACACGTGACAATCAAAAAGGAAGCATGTAGAAAATATTTTCATTGTACCAGCTTTTGTTCTTTTGAGGAGATACATATTTGCTTAATTTTTTTTTTCTTTCTCCTTAATAATGTATTTCTGTATTTAAAAAAACGTATGTCTACAAGTTCATGTTAATATTGTGTCCATAATCTATAACTACACCAGCCACATTTACTACAAGTAGAGATGGAAGCCCAGGAAAACTTCAAGCAGCCTAGATACCAGGAGCCCAGTAGAGTTTTTCACTGTGAAATAGGTAGACTGCTTATCTAAAGCCATCCAATTTTTAAAGCCATTTCTGATACTTGTAGGACTTGTGTGGACAAGTGTGAATGGGTTTGTTGAGAGGGTGTTCACATATTTCAAAGGCTTTATAATAGGATTCTCTCCAGACACACCCACATGTAGTTGGGAGAATTTGTAGGTAATGTTCCTGCTCAGCTGGGTAATGCTATGAATCAAAAAAAAAAAAAAAAAAAAAAAAAAAAAAAAAAAAAAAAAATTAACTGTTAGCATATATGGTGCTTTGAAATAATCAGGTTGTCTTAACAGGTGAGAAACAGGGAAAGATTGACAAGGAGCCCTATTAGATACAAATATTGGAATTCTATGCATCCCTAGTAACAGCATACCTTCCTTGATGATTCCAGATGTGAAATACATCAACATACCCAGAGTTTAGCAAGACATTGACTTCTGGTTTGCTATGTTATATGTATCCTGACTATTTATGTGTATTCTGAAATCCTAGTATGTTATTATAATTTGCAAAATACATATTGTTAAATCCTACTTGGAGGGGGAGCCAGGGGCATTCCACAATCTCACATTTTCCCTCAAAAAACAGGCAATGGGCCCTCCATTTCAAAGGCAGTTTACCTTTTAACCACCAGGGAAAAAATTACAAAGGTATAGGGTTATTTCCAAAGTTTGAGTTCACATAAATTGATTGACTGATCTGTGGATGTTGTAAAAGATCTTAGGCCCTGTTCTGCTGATATAGGGAGAGCCATACAGATCCCCTGATTTGTCTGATTCTAAAGATGTGTAAACCCAAAACTAATTCCTCTGCAAGATTTGTGGAATTGTGGCTTGCATTCCCTAAAGCCGGCTTCCTGCTCTTAACAGCGAGCCCACATAGCTGCACATATAAAAAAGACAACACATATACCAAAGGTACAGTTATTCCTACAACTAAAACAATAAAATAACATGTCATATAAATCACGTGAAGAGTTTCTTCTTCTTTTTTGTTTTAGATTTCCACCTTTAGAAGATCAGAATAGAAACTATTCAGTCTTTTTACTATTCACTGAACAGCAACTGGTCAATGATTTTTCGATTCAAATGACTCAACCACTTTTGTCTTAATCATGAATAAGAGGTATTGCACTGTTTTTAGGTTGTTATGGTTGGTCATACTTATATACAATATACTCACATTAACAAAAATTTCTGGAATTCTTTTTATTGTTCTCTGTGATTCTCTTAATCCCATAAAGTAATGGTTCTTTCTGTAATTTGATAGTAATTATCTTTACGTTACTGCTTGATTCTGATGTTTAAAAGTCTATAGTCTCCTCCCCCATCACCCCATACTGATTGTACTCAGCAGAGGACAGTGGAATCTGTCCTTTTCTCAACAAGTTTCACTTGATCTATTCATTGTCTTTTCAAACTAACACAATAGCCTTTTGCCAAAAATGGGGGGAAAAAAGGCAAAGTTGGCATCCACTGTAGCAATGGTTGTATCCTGTAGCAATGAGTTTCATGTTTAATAAAACAAAAATCCTTTCTGCTTGCTCTGAACCTGTGATCTAACTTTACTAGATGTCTCTGAGTTTATTATGAGTAAAAGAGTGAAGTGGTGGTTGTTTCTTAATAATTTTCATTAAGCTTGTCAAGATTTTTGGACCTCTTCCATATTCCTCTTAAAGTCATATAATTTCTATCTTATACAGAAACTATTCTGGGTCTTTATTATCTATGTTGTCCTTGTCTGTGCTTTGGCATTAAGGGGAAGAATATAAAAAGGAAGGAGTTGAGAACTACATTAATATTCAAGGTGTGAAGGCAAGGATTAAATACAGAGGAAGGAGAAATAAATTACAATGGCTGATGATTAGACATACAGTATGAAAAAAAACCCACAAAAAACCAAAAAACAAAAAAACCCCACCTTATGTGGGGAAAAGAACCGAGGAGCATTTATGCTGTGGACTACCCAAGCATTAAATGTTCTATCCTTAATGCTATGAAAATTCAAATGCATAAAAATTTGGAAAATTTAACACATTCTAAAATGAGAATACAATACAATCTTTTCTGATTTTAAGACATCATCCCTAATCTTATTTAGATAGCTTAGTTTCTTACCTGCTGTTTGTATTAACTCTTTACTTCTTTCTTTCCTCTTCTTTTTAGAGACTGAAAAACCTCAAAAACTAAAAAATAACATAACAAAACCCCTACCTTTTTCAACCAGAAACATTCCAGAATTTGCACTTAGTATTGTAATACTTGTATTACTATTAGTATTGTAATATTGTATTACTATTGTAATAATATTGTAAACTATCAACATATGTTTAATATATAGAAGACAACCTCAGGGATTTATTTTTCCATCTCAGGTTATATCTGAGATTAATTACATGGTTAATGTTTCCTTACATCCAGAATGATATTCAGTTTTTTGAATGAGAGCAGAACCAGGTGCTATAAACTATAACCATGAGCTTAGTGATGCGGATTTTGTTATTCTACAGGGCTCAGGACCAAAATTTTTCATTCAATTGTTCTGTATCAATAGCATTTCAGTAGAGTTCAGCATATTGTCACTCCCACTGCAATGCTTATGGCCAGACTTAGGAAAAAAAAAAAAAAAAAAAAAAAAAAAAAAAAAAAAAACNAAAAAAAAAAAAAAGACAAAAACACAACAGCTACTGAAGGGAGGTCTTTCAAAAATCTGGCAAATATTAACATCCTGAAAAGCTAAAAATTACCGCTGATGACTTTGCAGTTGTTTTTGTTTAGTTTTTTTTTTGGTTTGCAACAAAATGAAAAATATTTTCTCGTATAGTCTCATTTTGTTGAGCAAAATAGGCGCTTCTCGTATTGCCCCTTTGTGTCTAAAAGGAAGTAATAAGTAATATGTATACATATGAATCATATCATCAAATCTAACACTTAGCCTATAAATTTATTTTAATAAAGTTTAAATGCTCAGATGTATCATATGTTGAACTGTTCCTATATGTCATAAATGCTTCCAAGTGCTCCTTTCTGAAGAGTGTTTAGTATATGG
>WEIU01006208.1:646543-684429 GCA_013389925.1 Aegithalos caudatus | reverse complement strand
AAAATAAAATAAAATAAAACCAGAAGACACTGCACTGTATCTGCATCAGCAGAGATCACAGGAATGATGAAGTTATGAATTTTCAGCAAGCTCATCAGTGTGGGTTGATATCTACCAAGGTGGAGGGTGAAGGTCCATTTGCACTGCCTCTGTTGCTGTATGGAGAGTAGGCATGTCATGCCATCTTTCACCAACACACCGTGCATTTGAGTATATGATTCTAAATCACATCCCTCTGGATGTGAGCACAAGTATACAATATGCAATTTCAAGTTTTTGTCCAATTAAAGGTATTACAGAGTGTCATCTATTCTGCCCATGAAAAAGCAGCTTCAGCCTGATCTTTGGCCTCTAAGATCTCTGACTCCTGATTAAACGCTGTTTTGTCTTCTTTGGATAAAGCCCAGAACGGGAGATGCTGTTGGCCCTGGGTCTGCTAGATCGGCTGCTCCTGCCTCTGCTTCCCTCTCCAGTGAGCGCAGGGTGTGACACTCGTGGGGAGGATGGGATTACTCGCTCCGATGCCATCGCTGACTAATGGAATTCCATCGTCCCTCCCTACTCGCTGTGTCTGCCAAACTTCCCCACCCGCAGAGGACGAGGGGCGGCCGCAGCAAGCGCTGGCCCCACGCGGGGAGCCTGGCCCCTGGTTTAAGTGGAGCCATATGTTTAATGCATAACACACAACGCTGGCAAAGGAGGGAGGCGATAGGAGTCTTTGGAGCCTGTGTTACACATGCAAATACCGCCTGTGAAAGGCAAGTCTGTCTCCTTTGACACTGCTTGTAATCCTGATGTCATCCTCTTCACTCCCTCTCGCGCACACAGTGTTTATTTTGTCACGGTGCATCTGAACACAAGACTAAAACCCTGTGGGGCAGCAGAATTTTGCACATTTTCCGAAGCCAAGTCTTCATCCCCACAGAATATGTACGTTTAAATATAGAAAAGGAGAGTCATGACAGAGGGATGAGGGAATTGCATCTGGTGTTTGTCATCCTAACGTAACTGTAGTGGCATCTGTGAGCCTAGAGTAGCTCCAGCTGAAATAACTGGATAACCCTTTCTCTCTGCTGGGATATCCCGACCAAACCCATGCCCTGAGCTCTGTTTTTTCTTTATATTTGCTCCAAGAAGTCTGGAAGCAAATATTGTATCTGTGCAGCAAAAATACTCCATTTGCTCTAGGGTATCTAACCCATCTGTAGCTGAAAATGAGGAGATATTGGTAGATGTTACACACCATAACTTTGTGTGGACAAAAAAAGGGGCTTTAACCTATCTGAATCCTGGCTTTAACCTATCTGAATCATGGTTCACAAAATCAAGAGCAGCAGCACAAGCATCTCCCATTGCTCTGCCTCAAAGTTCCAATCTGAAAACACCTTGCCAGATAAGGAAGAAGAGCTGAATCTCCACAGTGCCCTCAAACCCGAGCTTCTCTGAAGCTGGCAGTGAATGAACAAGCTACTTTGTTCTCTGTGTTGATACCATGTAAAATGTGCTTAGGTACTCTAGAGATGGAGGCTCCTGTAACAAAGAGATAAGCCGGAGGTAGTGGTGGCTCTGGTGATAGGGACAGGGATGTTTGAGTGCTGGACACAATGCTGAGGCTCTCAGGAAGACATCAAATGGGCTGATAAGAATATTCCCCATCCAGGCAGAGTAGAGACCCATTGGCCAGACCTTTATCTTTCCCCCCATATGGGTTCCTTCCTCTCCTTTGTGATAAAAAGCCTTGTGCTTAGACCAAGGGAAATAAAAAGCGCCAAACATCCCTGGGGCTCTTCTTCCTCAGGAGGGGACTGTGCCAGCTTGGCACTCTTTTCTCTTATCCCCTCCTTTCCTTCTCAACACCTCATCTTTTCCTGGCTCTTCCAGTCCCATCTGTGTCCTTCCTGCCCATGCCTTGCCCCAAGAGCTGGCAAAGCCGTGGACATCCCAGTGGGAGAATTGCTGCTCTGTGCACAGGAGATACCATAAGGATTATTTTTTTTCCACTACAACTTAAAAAAAAAAATCTGCTAGCCACTCAATAATTAATGCTTATGAGCACTGATTCAGCATGTCAGGAAGAGAATTTTGCACTTCTATTGTAGTCTTTTGTAATTGAATCTTATGCTGTTATATTAGTGTGGCCCCAGGTGAGTATGCAATAGCTGAGGGGGAAAAAAAGGTAAGATAAAGGAATTACAATAGAGCCAAGCTAATGTGAGAACAAGGCAATGTCTTCTGTGCCTCAAGGTGTTAAGTTAATCTCTGATAAGTTATTAACTTATTAATGGGCTGAGAAGGGATGAACTACTTTTCATCCAAAGTCCCAAGTGCTCCTTGTTTTCTTTCACATGCTTCTCCTTGTCAACTAATTCTCCTTCGGCACTGCTCCCCCATTGCCCTGCCTCTTCCTCCACATATCCTGTCTCAGCCAAAATGAAATCTGCTCAGAGAGCTGCTCTGTGCAGTGATCACACTGTGCACCATGCCAGGGATGCGGGGACTTCAGGAGAGATTTAGGGACAGAAATCTGAAAGGATGGAAGATAAAGAGGTCATCACGGAAGTTTCTAATTGATTTCTCCTCATGTTGTTGACTAATTGCTGATATGGACAAACAAAAAGAGGGGACAGGGTCTTTAGATTAAATAAATAAATAAATAAATAAATAAATAAATAAATAAATAAATAAATAAAGGATTTGGAGTTATGTACCTCCATCCCAGCTCTCAGTTCAGCACTGGGTTCACAAGTGAGTGTTTGTCCACTCAGGACCCAGCGTATGATGCCTCATCAGAAGTCATGGCCTTTGATTCCAGTTTCTCCAAAACCAGAGCAGAAATTTCAAACTGATGAAATGGGGTGAAATTCCAAAAAGCTTTTGTCAAGGAAAGAAGGACAGATCCAGTCTCATTCTTATGGAATGGGATTTTTCCTCAGAGCTGGATTCCCTTTGCCACTGAACTGTCTCAGTAATCCTTCCTTTTGAAGCCACTGCTGTGCTCGAGGGAGACTTTTCCCTGACTATCCCCATTGCAAGTCTCAGAGCATGGATTGGAAACCACAGCTTGTACCCTCCTCCAGGTCTCTTCTGCCAATGAGGGGCACCTCCCAAAGGGACTATGGGAATGTACTAAGCTGGTGATCACAAGGTTCAAAGCTCCCCTTTAAGTGTGGTTCAAAAAGGGATGGGCCCAGAGTTTCTGCCCAGAGCTGTTCCTTTCATCTGGCCAAAAATGAAAAGGGAAATGGCTTAAACGTGCTGGGTTGAGTGGCCATTCCCTCGGCCCAGAGAAGCAGAGTTAGAGAGGGTCAGCACATCAACACAACAGATTTCTGTCTTCTGCACCAGACCAGAGACCTCCCTGCAACACCCCACCAGAGCATGACACTCTTTCTCCAGTGCAAAAACCAAACTGTGCTTTCAAGCTTCCCTTCCAAGCTCAGACACCAGTGCTGAGATTGCAGGAAGCAGAAAAAGGATACTGTTCATTATAATCTGCAGAAGATGATGAACCTGATAATTCTTCCAAGTGAAAAATCAATGACCTTTTAGCTGGAGAAAGGCACAGGCCATCACATGCCTTAGCACAAAGCAGGGGGGGAATAAAAAATAGCCAGCAGCCAACGTTGGAAAAACACCCAAGGGGTCTCCTTCGAATTAGCTAAGGCTTCAGCCCAAGTCTTTCTGTTTGCTCAGAGACAGGTTGGCATCTCTGTCTGAGCTGCTGCTGCTGCTCCTGCACAGGGTAGAGAGCTCATCAGAGCATGAAAGAGATTGTGATAAAGATACACTGACTGCCAGCCTCCTTCCATTGGAAGCAGGCTCGACTTCATATCCGAGTGACATCTCAAACACCAGCACCAGAGAGGGGGAGGGAGGGAGCTGCTCTTTCTTTGCCCTTTCTGGTTTTGTTATTATGATTATTATTTGCAATTATTCATTGTCAGGGCAGCCTATCAGGTATATAAATAGAGGCAAAAGAAGTCCCCTTTCCCCTCCCATGCCACCCTTTCATGCTGCACCCAAGCTGATTGAATTGTTTGATAGATAAAAGCCTTAGTTGAAGATTCCCCTGCATCCCCGCTTTGTGAGCTATTCCCATGCCAGTTCTGCTTTCCAGCAATATCAGCTGTGCATATAAATTTTCAGACTCATCTGGATGAATTCTCTCTGTCAGCCAGCTGTTTGAAAGCATTCCCTGACACCACATGCCATTTGCTCTTCGGAGGTTGGCTGGCACTGGGATGTTGCTGTTCTGCCAGGATGTGATGCACTTCTCACCGTGATGGGGAAGGGGAAAAAACTTCTTCCATCTCCAGGGCTTGCCCACAGTGAGTGGGCTAGTTCATATAAAGGTTTTTCTTAGCTTTGACAGCTGAGAGCAGCTCTAAAATGGTTTTCTGTCAGCTGAAGTTCATAATTCATGCCAGGTCCATGGGAGGACACCACGGAGGGAGGAACCATCACCAAAACACTTTCTGGTGTCATAGAACCAGTTATGCTCAGGAAAGTAAGATGCCTTGCAGGCATCCAGCCAGCAAAACACAACGACCTACAGGTAACCAGGTTAAATCTGCACTGTCCCAAGTGCCTCATGAAACCATTGGTGTGTTGTTTTCCCTCTGCAAATAGGGGAAAATAATAGCATTGTAGCACCTCACAAAGACACTGTCAGGATGAATACCCAGTGACTAAGATTCTCACATCCTGCAGCATTACAGGCCACCAAACACTTAAGAGAAACAGTTTTGCTTCAGCAAGGCAGTATAAACATAGCTGGGGATGGAAAAAAGGATTTTCATGTCTCAAAGAGTAACTTTGGAGAAGGACAAGTGAGGCACTGCACATCCTTACCAACCCAAATAACCCACATTGTCATTCCCATTCATGTTTATGAAGTGTCAAGATCTGTGACCATTTTCACTAAGACCTAACACTTGGCCAAATATTGAGGAATCAAAAATAAATTGTAAAAAACCTTATGGTTAGGACCATAGCATAAATACAGGGAAGCAATCCCAGACCACAGCTAATACCTCATTGTCAAGAGATAATCATCCAAGCAGACTCCCAAGTGGTGAATTCAAGTGACAAATGGGAAGCAGACCTCTTCACAGACATGGGAATGCAGGCTTCCTGTGTGTTTTTCTGCATGAAACCATAAATCATCCACAGCACTAAAATGGCTGGAGAGCAGATAAAGGGTCTCTGTGTAGCTGAGCAGGAATCTGAGGCCTCCTTTAAATGCAAGGGTTGGCTTCAAACAATTCACACTCAGCTGATACACATGAGCACACAGACTCCTTGTGTGAAGAGTTTTTGAGGAATACCAACCACAGCACTGGTTCACCGTCCTCCTCAGCCCTAAGGGTGTTCACAGTCCCCCAGCCAAAGAAAGCAATGGCGCCCAAAGGACACAAAAAATTAATTCAGCACAAACTCACATGCACAAGCAACCTCATCACACAGCTTTCAGTTTGAAGCTTGATCATGTTTGGCTGGTTCCTCTGACCATAACAGCTCCCAAAGGTGCTAAGCTGATATGATGAATGGAGCCCAGCACATAGGAGCAGTTCAAACACAGATTTGATTTCCCTTGGTTATCAATAGCTGTTGCTAGGCAGGGGAAATGTCACTTATCTCCTCCATGCCCTACCTGCCTTTGGTCATTTACAAAACAGAGAGGATGACTAATATGTAACTCCCCCAAGGGAGAAGTGAAAGTCACTGCACTTGCACTGTAAAGCCATGTTCCTTAACCTGCACTTACAACACCTTTTGTGTCCCCAGAATTATTCCCCTCTGATGCTACATTATCCCATGTTGACTTGTTGTCATATTCATGGCAGCATTACATTCCCTGGGGAAAAAGGGCTCCTGGCAGTGTTGCTTTGAGAAACCCTTTATTATGTTGATGCCAACAGAGATTGCCTCTTTGATAAATGAGCGTGTCCCTGTGAAAAATGTAAGAGTACATTTTATATATATTGTATATCTGCAGTGACAAGGGTAGAGGTTTGTGCAGGTGTGTGCTTTAAATATGCATGGAGGACTCAAGGCGGGAGGAGCTGGCAACCGTGGGCTGCTGCCTGTATATTCCAGTGCCAAACAGAGGATCCCTGACTGTCATCTAGACAAGATGTTTCCATTGCATCCCTCACTTGAAGCAGTTGGAAGATACCCACTCCATACTCACTGGGTAGGACACTCTGGATGCAACAGGATCTCTCTGTGGAGACACAGCAATGCTGGCCAGACTTCTGGTCTCTCCTGAGGCAAGGAAGTGAAGGGAGTTGTATATTCCCAGGCTGACACAACAAAGCCACACATGAAAATTACTGTCCCCCTGGGAGGTCTCCCTGGAGGTGCTGAGTGAGTGCAGGATTGTACTGCAATGCTTTGGTGCACAGCAACAGCTGGGAAGAAACTGATCCAAAATGGTTCAAGGAGCAGTGCCAGACTTCAAAGGCTATTTTGGTTTCCCAAGCTTCCCAAAGAATGGCACCACTTCCCCCACAAGGCCAGACCTGGGAGCCCACCCTAGTCCCCACCCTGGGCAGAAGTTTCTGTGTGCTGCCCTGGGTGGAGAGTGACCACCACATAGAAATGATCCCCAGCAAGGAGCCACTGCAGGGGTAGAGAACATCATTTCACTCAATGGCTAAAGCTTTCCCCAGAGTGCCCAGCTGAGAGATGCCAGGGAGCTGATCCAAACCAGATTTCATCCTCCCAGCCGGGTCTGCAAGAGGGGAATTGAAGGGAAAACAGAAAACACCTTAGCTGTTCCCATACCTCCCCAAAAACCAGCTCACAGTCCCTGAGGAGGGAATAGCAGCCTGCCCCTTACCAGTCACCTCCCTGCCTGACACCTTGCCTCTTTCCAGGGAGCAAAGGAAACACATTTCCCAGTTCCTGCTGACCCTGCCTGAACAGCTCCTTGTTATATTCTCTGAAAAGTTAAGAAGTTGTCTTTGAATACCACAACATCAAGCTGATGGTTACCAAGGGAACTGAAAGGAACTGGCCAGGAGAAGGTCAGACTTTTCTGGGTATTTTTTTGTGCTTTACCTTGGCTGAATGCTTTTCCAGACAAATCAGATGGGTGTCTTTCTATCCTGGAGAAATAAAGCCATCATATACTTGAAAAAGGACTGATAAAAGCCAAAAGGGGTACCTAAGATTTCCCAAAACTGCACACTATGTTCTGAGGGAGTTACTCTCAAAATCACCTATGATGGAAAAACCCTGTAGCATCATCAGCAATTGTGATTTCAATTGAGGGACGTAACTAGGAGAGCCCTGCTGTGAAGGGTTTAAAACTGGATTTGCTTGGAGGCCACAGTAGAGATAGAGAGTAAAAATATCTCCAGAGCATAAAATAGAAAACTGAACCAGCAACTTGCCTGAAGTAAATCAGCACAGCCCTTGGAGCATTTGCATTTCCGTGGAGCTATGGCACTTTCACCAAGAGGAAATTCAGCTCTCCAGGAAAGGCAGCGATGCTGAGGTCTAAACATAAGATCCCACACACCAGATCATCATCCAACCACACAGAGACAGAGATGTGGAATGGTTTCTGCTATAATAAGAACCCCCAGCTGTGAAATTAAAATTAGTTAGCTAAACAGAAACAGAGCCTGATGCTGGCCTTCATATGCCACTTGCTCAGCAAGGTTCCCCTGGCCACAGAGGACTGGGCTTCTGCTCTTTTAGGAGGTTGGTTATCCATTTTTCATGCTGCACATGGCAAATACTGTGCTACAGCTGCCAGTCATACCCTTGATTTGCAGTGCTCCAGGTACCCACAACAGCTGCCTGAATTAAATGAGATACAGGAACCAAGGAATGACCATTTTAAGCTCTTGGTGTGTGTTGAATACCAGCTGCTGCCAGTTTTTCTCTTCTAAGAGCCCTGCCAAGCATCCTTACTTTCTGCACTTCAGTTTGGATCTCTATCAAAGTCCTTCACTAAGGAAAACACTCTTGTTAATGAAAACCTATAACTTTGCTGGCCCCAGTTGTGAGTACTGCTAATGGTGGGGGGGTCTCAGGAGACCCCATTTTTGTACAGCAGAGCCACTTGACATCAGTCAATATTAGTTGCCCTTCCAATCCCTGATAGGGTCAGACAAACAAGCCCTCTCTACTGTAAATAAAGAGCTGGCTCTACTAAACAACTAAATGTCAAGACAGGTCAGCCAAGGTGTAATCAGCTCTCATGACATAGCTGTGAGCTGCAAGGCTTTGTACAGGTGGCCAAGCAGACTCCTGCTGGGAAAGAAACTCTTCCCCATCTCAAAAAGGAAATCAAAACTCTTACCTCCAGCCTGGTCTTCAGAAAAGAAAGCTGAGCAAATCAGGCTGATCAGTCAATGACACATTTTGAAAGGTTTTGATTTTGCAGACAAATATGTGTTCCCAGCACCAAGGTGCTTGGGGTTTGTGCTGAAACAGATATTTTAGTGCTGAATTTCTGGGACTGAGGGCCTTTATGCTTTCTCAAAGGAAATGTCAGTGCAAGTAGCCTTCATGATCTGTTCATGTGCAGCCTTCACAGTCTGTGTGTGTGGTGGGGGGATTGAGCAGTGGGAGCTGCCAGTGCAGGTGGTCCTGAGCATAGCCCTCACCAGCACACAGCCATCAGGCCTGGGATGGGCACACTTCCAGATGATTTATTGATATTTACTATTTAAATGCCAGCAGATCATTTAGTCCTGGTGAGTAGATGTTCAATAACAGCAGAGAGGAGCCATCTCCTGCCAGCCCACCCTGCCTCCTCCATCAGTTAATGCCAAGCATGGAGCCCTCTCCTTGCTGCCCGGGCTGGCTGTGGGCGCTGGGCTCCCCCAGTCCTTGCTGCCCTTCCCACACATCCACCATGCTTTGCTGATGTCAGAGGCCTCTTAGGATTCACAGCGTCAGGACCCAGCAAGGCGATTCATCCCAGGTATCTCCTAAATGGGACAGACAAAGCTCTGTTCCCCTGCCATCACCTGTGAGGATAACAACCTCTGCACTGCTGGTGTCCGTATCTGTTTCTCAGTGTCAGCTTTTGCACAGCTCTTTAGCCTCGTCCATCTGACTTAAAACTGCCCTTTCTTAGCAAGCAAGGACCCTGCCCAGCATATAACAAAGTGCATCAGTGACCTTGCAATAATAATTTGCTGTCCTGACACAGGCAGCTGGAGCACAGGGGACCTTGTCTGCTTAAAAACCAGCACCACACTTCTGGGACTCTGCATCCAGCAGTACCTGAGATGACTGAAACAGGAAGAGTTTTTGAAAACCAATTTGCTCTGCACTCTTTCTACCTCTTTGTTTGCATTTTCCATTTCTCTCAGCGTGGGGGATGAGGCTCAGTACTAGGCTCATGTTTATCAGTGCTTGGCTCTTCGATTGTCACTTTACAGCCCTGTCTGCGGGCCCTGCAGGTGGCATTTTCTTTCCCCTAAAGAAATAGCACCCCCACAATTTTTCTTCCAACTTCTGTCCAAAAAATAAATACTACAAGAATGTTTCTGATGGTGTCAGGCTTCATAATAGTTCATTCATTTCAACCCTAAATTTGGGGCTGAATTTGAGCTGGCAGTAGCTCTTTAATATACAGGACCTGTCTTATTACATCTCCGTTAATGCATATTTGGGAGCTTTCCCTGAAAGCTCTTGTATAAAGGAGTATTATGACATCAGGAAGTCTAAAAGTACCTGAACTGCAGATGTGATAAATTCAGCAGGATGATACGTGCCTGGAATTAGTAGTTACCTTTTTCCTTTGGCAAATGGCCGCCTGGGCTCCATCCCCTGGGAGAGCTGTAGAAAACAGCCAGTTTGATGAGCCTAACCAGCCATTGGATGTCACTTTGGCTCCACACTAATTCAAGGGAAACAGCATTTATCTGGCAGCCAGGCAGCCAGCTCTTCGGCAGCTGAGAGTTTAATTATCAAAGGTTCAGGCAAATCTTGCTCTTGCTATCTCCAACCAGCTGCTGCGGAAAAAGAGACCTTCTGGCCCCATCCAGAAGTTTGTGAATCTCTTGCAAGTTCCCTTTTGCTGGTAAAATGAGTCCCAGCCCATTTGCCCTTTCCTATGAAATCTCTGGGCTCGATGCCACTAGAAAAAAGGAGAGAGTGAAAATAATACAGTGGGGAAGGACTCTGGGTGGAGGGGGCTGAGCAAGCAGCAGTCAGGAACTGGAGCACTGGGCAGGCTCCAGCTGGTGCTTTGATCCAGCCATGGAGGCTTGCATTGATAGATGGATGTGAGCACAGCTTCCTCTAACTGCAGGATATTGTTCTTCCACAGCTTCATTCTGCAGGGGTGGAGCAGAGCTGCTGTCTGGCCTCTGTTCAGGCCAGGCAAGCTGTGTTTCTCCTGGTGGACCTCAGCCTGAGGGGTCTCAAAGCAAAACACATCTGCCCCATCCCACTCTTCAGCTACCCAGTGGGAAGGGTGGGGACTGGAGAGAGCAGAGCAAGCAAGCTGAAGGCAAAACAAGAAGAGAACATCCATGAAAAGGCAACTGTTTGCTCAGTATTTCTGAAGGAGTAAAGGCCAGAAGATGCACCAGGAAAATTAGTGGGGGAAAAAGGTGACACCAAATGAAGCCATCTTTCCCTCTAACAAAACAAGAGGCCAGTGAGTGAGGAATGTGGAGGAGGTGTTGGGCTCATAGAGACTGTCCTGCTCCACTCTTCACTCACTCTGCCCCAGTGCCTCAGACACTTGACATGAATCCCCCACATCTGGTCCAGGGATCCCTGTATTCCTCTCTCAGCCTTGCTATCAACCCCAGTCAGTCCAAAACCAAAGGCTGTTGGTACTCTCCCAAGTTCTGCTTGATATCCAGCTCCAAGTGAGACACTCAAAACCTGAATGAGGTGCCATTTCCTATAGATCCTTTGCACTTCTGTGTCAGGGATGTCCCTGCCCTTCCAGCCCTGCAGTGGTTGGTTAATAATGGGGCCACATAAGTGCATATCAGGGAAGTTGGTAACTCATGTGCAAGTGATGCACCTGCTTTTCATTATTCTCAGGCTCTCTGCAGACACAGTCAGACACAATTGCCCATTCTCAAGGCACATTTATCTTTTCAATATGAAGGCAAGAGACTCAATTATATTGTTCAAAAGCTAAGATTCTGGTGAGAAAATTAGTTATCCTCTCCATTCTTCTTCAAAATGCCATCAGGAACCATCAAAAGCAAATACTATCAATCACTATCTGTTTTGCCCAGTCTGCTTGAGCTATCAGTAGGGATCCATATAGGGAAATACATTGCCTCCACTCCTCTCCCAAGAAAAGTCTTTCCAAAGCTTGGGCATGACTTTTGTAGTTGAGACTCCAATAGAATAGCTAGACACAATAGAACAAGACAGCTCAGGACATGTGTGAACCTGAAGGAGATGGAAGGAGCAGAAACCCATAAATACCTATTTTACTCTTTGGAAAAATAATGCCCTCCCTGCCTCTTTACCACCAACTCAAATAAACTTGGAAACCACCCAGCCAACTGCTTCAGATGGAAGTAGCAAGTTCCCGCTAGAAATTTCATCTCGGGCTCCTCCTTGTAGTCCAGGAGCACTGTCACTAAGGGCAAGTTGCCTTGGGTGTCCCATTTTTTGCATCCTGCATGAACAAAACTGTTTATTTAACACCACCTCTCCAGGATTCCTTCAGCTCTCTGGTCTCCAGACCTGTCAGTTTACTTACAGCACTGCTAACTGCAAACTGATTAGTCCAGTCCCCCTTCCCTTCTCCCCCATGGTTATCACCTTTATTAACAGCAAGGGAGTGATAATGGGGAAAGATGATCAAAGCTGCTGGTATTAATGCAGAGGATTAGCAGTATTTATATTCCTGATCAGTGCAGTCTCAGTGTGAAGAGGGAGCCACCACAAATCAGCCTTTCAGACTGAGAGTTGCTGCAGTGCTACTGCTGAAAAGCTACTGGCTAATGAGTCCTCTGCAGCTGGCTGTGGGAAGAGCTCTCTCACTTGGTTACTGCCCTTGTGATATAAAATGTGCCCAGGCTGGCATCCACAGCAGCATGAGGGTCCCTGATCCCAGGTTTCAAAGTGTTCCTGATGTCTTGGGGAAAAGGTCCCACTGTTGAGATCAAGACAACTAAAGCTGAGTGAACAACTGAGCTGCTGTAGCCAGTTCATGATGGGATTGTAGCATTATCACAGAAGGGGAAAATACAACTTCCAGCCCACTCTGGGAGTTGTGGGAAGTTCAGTGAGCACCATGCTGGGGCAGGGAGGGGAGCCGAAAAATATCTGTGCCAGGTTTTACATGTAGGGCAGGAGACTGAAATCCTCTACAAATATCCAAACAAAGGAGAAGAAATGTGGGGTTGCATATTGATTCCAGTGAGATTCCAGCAGCCACTCAATGGCAGGCAGGGATGCAGGGACAGGCAGGTTGCCAGCCACCACCAGTAAACCAAGGTGAAGAGGTTTCACCTGGCAGAAGCTGGAGAGCAATGCAACGAGCAAGGAGCAAACAGAGGATGCTGAGATCAGGGACACAAGGGATGCAGAATTTCACTCCACATGGAAGAATCAGGACCCAAGGAAAGCTTCCACTTCCCTTCTGCATTCCCTAAGGACACTTTCAGGGACTCCATGACCCTCATCATCAGAATGCCCACAGAAAGGCCCCATTGCAGCAGCCCCTTCCAAACACAGAGGAATATATAAATGTTCAAAGATAAACTGAGGAACAGGGAGAACTCCTTTCCAAACCACCAGGTCTGTGTAAGGTAGTCAAACATCAATATTGAGCCAAAGACACTCAACCAAAGCCAGGGCATTCTTATTAAAAAATCTTTCCAAAAGACAGAAGAACAGACATCTTGTGAATCAACTTCAAGTGGATTTTGCTGTTAGCCCATCAAGAAAAGAGAAACCTTGGTTTGATGTCCAAGTTTGAACTCTGCTACTTGGGCCATAAGGTGCTTCCTTGGGAGAACTAACTGGAGATGAAATGAGAGTTCTTAATTATTACTAGTAAGAAACAAGGATCTTGAAAATACCATTTGTTTGCATATAATGTAGGGTCATTCATAGCTTCATGACCAGCTAGAGTTATCTTTGACAATCCACAAAACTCTTTCTTCTCCCCAGCCCCAACCTGTTGTTCACCACTTTCCATCTCTCCTCTATGCAGTGCAGGAATATCATAGAGTGTTTATTTATATTGTCATAATTGGTTGCTGTGGAGACAACCATTATGTCACAAGTGTAGGCCTGGGAGCCCTGGCTGCAGAATGAATTGCAAAGGGGCCATGCAGGTGAGCCCTGTGGTTTTAGTGCACGTTCCCATCCTCCCACTCACACCATGGACCCTCTGCATCCATACACAAGCCCAGCTCCACTTGCAGATGTTGGTCCCGCATGTGGCCATGTGCAAACACAAGCTGACTTGCTCTGGCAAAATCTCAAAGCAGTTTTTATCCATGTAACAGGCAGTGACAGCTGAGGGGACAGGAGACACAGTGGTGAACTACAGGAGAAGGTTGGAGTAAGGGCAAGACAGATGCCAGCAGTGATGCTCTGAAACCTTTTCCACTCCCACTCCACCATTCTTGAGCCACTCCCCACACACGTGCCCAGTAAAAATGATCTGAAGGTGTTGCAAAGCCATGTGTGACCCATGGGGCGTAATGAACATTTTACACAACCCCATTTCTGTTCCTCACTCATCAAAACTGTCGTGGGTTCCCCACTGTCTCAGCCTCACAGCACAGTTCAACCAAGATAGAATTTTCTGGAGAAAACCTGTTTTCCCCACAGGCTGCTTCCAAGGTCATGACACCTAGTCCAGTGTAAGAGCAGAGTGTCATATAGGATGATGTGGACTTCTCATATTCTCTGTCTCCAGGATGTTTTTGTCAGCAGGTCATGCTCTGCTTGGGTTGTGTGTAAAATCAGAAGGAGCAAGAGAAGGAGGTAAGTGTTTTCTCCATGTGCTGCATCCATCCAAGATCAGCAAAACCACTCAGATTGCTCTCCTCATCAGATCCAATTGAAGGTGAATGTAGAAGAGCTGATTGGCAGTAGTGGGCTCTGGATAAATGGAGCTGTTCACCTTGGGATCACGAGTTCAGAGGAAGGTCAGTTCACTGTTGACCACCATTCATTAACCTCTGGCAGCAGCTCAGCCTCAGTGAAATAAGGAACCAGTCTTGGCTTGGGTCCCAGTGGAAAGAAAGTCTGTGTCACTACAGTTGCTGTGCTCTCTGGACTCTTAGTTGGCCTCACAGGGAAAAAACAAAGCAGTTCAGAGAGCCCATCCTCATGGCTTAGCACCTTCCTGGGGGATCAGCCTGGAATAACACAACAGAGTTTCTGTGGTGCCTCAGTGTTGGTAGGTGCAGGTGAAGACCAGGTACTGCTACCAAAGAATTACAGCAAGGAAAAGCTCAGACTCCGGTGGGGGAGGTAGGAGAAAGGTTGAAATGTTCTTCCTGTAGAAGAAGTCAAGAGAAAAGCAAATAAAATGACTGCAGGGCAGCTCATATGTGAGTACAGAAGGCAGAAGACAAGCTCAGAGCCTCATGTGAGCACCCTGCTCTCACCCATTGCTGTTGCACAGCTTTGGTGTTGCTGGGGGAAGGAGAAAATCCATCCTTTCCCCATCCTCCTATCCCCCTTTACCCTATGCCCAAAGCAGATGTGGGTTCTACAGCCCTACAGCCCACTCCTGTGGGCTTTTCCAATGCAGGGCCACAGGAGACCCTGGGGAGGGAAATACCAGCCAAATGAACCAGCCAGGTGGGCTGTGGGCCTTAAATTGAGCATTCTGGTACATAGTAAAATAAATGCAATAAAGCAGGTCAGTATCACCTGCGTGAAATTCACTTATTGTTTTAAATCATCATTATCACCATCGTAATTAAAATCAAGCAACAGCTTAAAGAAACTAATGAATATTTTTATACGTGAACTTATCACAGGAAGGGAGGGAAAAAACATAAAGTGAAAATGTGCCTGTATTGCTAATAAATATTATTGGAGGGACTCCCAGCTTTTCACATTACCACAGTGTGATATGACAGCCTATAATGGATTACTCAACTGCCCGAAGCCATTGTAGGAATAAATCCCTTTTAATATTCATGTGCGGTCTTTGAGAAAATAGATGTAAGCAGTTAATACTTTTCTATAGACAAAACATTGCAGTTTATCAAAACAAAATGTGTGCTTGAAAACAAAAATCACAAAACTCCTGGACTAATTCTTTTTTTTTTTTTTTTTTTTTTTTTTTTTTTTTTTTTTTCTCCTAATCAGAAAAAATAGGCCCCAAAGAAAAATACAATTTGGGGAGCAACAGTGCATAGAAAGCAAGATGTGGGGAGACAGGATATTAGATGGGGAGGGACATGGTCAGTAGAAAGGAGGAAAAGGCATATGAAAAATGAGTGTTTTGTGAATCTGTGGTTGTAAAGAGAGCACCAAAGGAGCTGTGTGAGGAAGGTGTTAACTGGCAGTGGGGCTGGTAGTTGCCACATAAAGGTCTCAGTGGGACAGGAGGTAGTATATGGGTGGCAGAGGAAGATCTGGCACTTCCCAGGAAGGAGGCACAGGGCTCTGTGAGGTGTAAGGATGCTGCCAGGTGATGCTAGGGCTTAGCCATGTTTATAGGATAGTAAAGGATGTAGTAAAAGAGGTGAACAGCAAAGCCTATGTAGTTCCAGCTGAGGGCTGCTCCCTCCCAGCCCCTCTGCTCCATCTTTCTGCTTTTCCTTTTGCAGCTGATCTATAAAACCTACCTGGTTTTTAATCTCTGGTTTGTTTGGGTTAGGTTTTTTTCTCCCTTTACACTGCAGATCAAGAGCAGCAGCAGCATAGAGGAGGATTTGTAACTTTTGTGTGGTCAGGAGTGAGGAAATTGGAGGTTAACCCTTCCTGCCCCAGCTGTTTGTGGGAAGTCGATGCTTGGAGGGAAAACCAGATAACAAAACTGTCTCAGGGACTGGAGGGAATGGCTGCAGCCTCTCAGAGGTGAGGGGGCAAAAATGAGAGATTAGATCTTACAGCGCTGGATGCTGCTGTGATGTGAACCCAACTTTTATTTGGCTGGTATGGTCTGTGGCTAAAAATGGCTGTAAATGTGTCTGAAACTGTCAGGGAGAGAGAGGCAGCAGCTCTTCAGTTCTTCTGCTGTGAGATCTAGGCTTCAAAGACAAGCTTAAACTGAAGCATCAGGAATAAATAAAGCTCCCTGGGACTCGTGTGGCTTTGATATCTGAGGCTGCCTGATGGGTGGAAGAGTTGAGGCACAGATTCCTTCTGCTTGCCCATGTTCTGACACAGCCTCTGATGAGACCCTTTGTCCCTGGCACAACCACAGCAAAGGCAGCTCAGGTCTGCCTTGGGTTGGGGTAGGTGCCCTCCAGGCTGAAGGAGACACCAGGTTCTTGAGCCAAATTCAGCTCAAAACATAGCCCAAGAGACTGGCAGTGCTCTGAATGCTGCAGGCCTTGGTGAAAGTTGTGATTTTGCAAAGACCCACATGGTGCATAACTGGACCTTCTTCCAAGTGCCACTGGCTCCCAGGGACCTGCTTGAAGGAATTCAGGATAACACATGGTGAGCTAACTGCAGCACCCTGAGATCCTCCCATGCTTCAAAATGTTTGGGGGAAGGACACTGTCCTTTAAGATATCCAGTTTTATAGTAGTAATTCCAATCATTAGGACAGGAAAAAAATCCCATGAATTATTGCATTAGTGTGTCAGACTAATCCACACAACTTTCTCAGATTTTATTCACATGTAATTTCCATGGAACAGTGCAGTTTCCTCTCTGGACAAAGCTTTAGCTGGGTAACCATCTATGTAGCCAGCAGTGTTGGAAAGGTTCTATAATTAGAAATATTCCAGGAATACTCGTAAAGACAACATTTTTCCTACATACCTTTATTTATTTATTGTAACAGTAATCTTGTCACTATAAACACCATGAGAGTCCCTTTAAATGCCTGATAGTTTTATAGACTGTATAGGGTGATATGAAAATGGGCCAGTTTTATAGGTCATATATTTCTTTGAAATGGAATAGGTCCAGGAGACAATTGGGAACCAGAATGGGGAGAATTCCTCCCACCCACCTCCTTCAGCAGAGCAGAGGTGTTTCTTGCTACGAAAGGGAAAGAAAAAGTTTCACCTTCTAATTGTTGTATTGAGTAGCTCGTCTACTGCACTTTCTGTTCAATACCTTTTTTACCACTCAGATTGTCTAATCAAAGGCTTTTTCCTTCCTTGGTTTAGCTTTGCAGCCTCTAGCATTGATCCAAAATCAGAAACAAAAGAGAGAAACAGGCTCTGGGTAAAGAGAACACAATTAACACCCAAGCAGCTTCATTTTTTGGGGTGCCTTTAAACATCTTGCACTTCTCAGTCTATTCTCCCATTCTTTTATTTTCCCTTTTGTGTTCCGGAGATTTCTTTAAGGAAAGCCTTTATCAGCTGCTCAGGGAGAAGATTAAAGCACCAGTCACCGAGAAACAGGTTACTTTTTGTGTCCAAGTTCTTAATTCACTTTATTAAAATGTTCCAAATCTTCCTTCAAGAGGAGAGATCAGAAGGACATTTCCCTGTCACCCCTGGCATGCCTTCCTTCCGGATACTTGTGCTTCATTAGAGGCTAAAAAAAAAACCAAAGTCGAGGCAAGGAAAAGAAGAGAGAACAAGACTGCAGTGACTGGTTAATACGGGATGTGGAGCCTTCTACTTCATGGTCACTGGTACTGCTCTGGCCCCAGGCTGGAAGCAATTGAAAGCTTTTCCCATCTCAAAGACACTTGTGTGAACCTGTGAACCTAGTCAGAGATCTCTGGCTATTTTTACCTATGAGGTTCAAAGAAGAGAGCTTTGCAGTGAACAAAGCCAAGCATCCATCCAGCCTGCTGCCCCACTGCTGAAAGCAGCAAGGAAAGGGCACAGAAAGAGTGAGGATACTGAGTCTGTTTTTCTGGGAATGCTACCTGCTCCCCCAGACCTCAGGTCAGTTATTGCCCATCTGAAATAATGGCTCTCTGTGGTTAATAAACTCTGATGGATTTTCTTCCATGGCATCATCTGATCTTTTTTTCTGCATAACCACAATCTTTCTCTGCACTATCATGGCCCTTCCAGAGCAAAGCTGAGGGACACCAACACAAGCTGCTTCCTGGGCACTTCTGATCTCTAGGAGTGCCTAAAAAGCCACTTTTTGTAATATTTAGTTTGAAGGCCTCCATATTAAGACCCTTGGAAACAGAAACAAAGCATGTGATCCTTCTGGGCAGCACAGGGGGGAAAAAGCCTAGATCAGGTCTAAATCCCACTTTGGATCTGGCACCAATTCCTCACACGAAGACGCTTCACCCAGCTCTCCTTTCCCTTCTCTTCCCCTTAGAAATCTCACATTGGATTTTCACACTCTCTCTGCCCTGACACAGGATTATGGCCACTGCACAGTGCAGGCAAACAGTGAGACACACCACCTCTCATAGTGGAAAACTAAAACAAGGATAGGACAGAAACTGCTCCAAGTAGCCATGATAGAGGTCTAATGAGGCATCTGCCATGACGGCTTTTCCATGTATCCTGTCTTGGTTTTAAAAGGCCACTTCTTTTGCATAAGTAGCTGCTGTTTTGTAAAGCAAGTGTATATGATGCAGACACTCCTCGTGCTTCCTCAGGGTACAATTACTTTCTTATCTGTCTTGTACTGCTGTTTCTCTGCAGCTGAAGCAAGTTCTCCAGTGTGAGACTGTAGGGTTAATCTTTTGAGTAGGGAAAGGTAAAAGGGCTGGAGAAAAGCATGGCAGCCTAAGAGAGCAAAGAGCAAGGATGTGACATCTTGGCAGGCGGAGACAAGGAGTAAGGTGCTCCTGAAAGACAACCTTCACATTTCCCATCAATGCTGACTCATAAAATGTCAGGTTCATTAAAGGTGAAATGCACACAAACTAGAACTCAAGTAGTTTCGTACTCAGCAAAGCATCTATGCAATTGGCTTTTCCCCTGCATCTTGACACTTCCAATTCTTCTGAGTCAAGAGTATCAAGGTAATTTGATATTAAAATGTGTCATCCAGTTAATAAAAGCGTAGTAGAAGGCTACATTTTATTTATTATTCAAATTACTCAGCAGCTCTTTGAGGCCTTGCCTGCAATACAGCCCTGCTTAGAACTCAATAGACAAGTCCCCTCTGCTCCTACCCCAGTGAGCCACATCACAGGGATGGTTTCAGAGGGCACAGAGGTCTAGGTGTGGGATCCTGTTGATTCCCCTGCCTTCCTGACTATTTTGACATGCCTTTGCAGAGCCTCCTCTCACAAGACCACTGTGGAACACTGCAGGAGAGGGAGCCCAGGGCTCAGATCGCTTGCGACTGTCTCCAGCCACTCAGTGTCACTGCTGTGCCTTAATCACAAATCATCCCTTTTCTGCTTTTATAGCAGGCACACTGCCGTGTTCCCTGCCCACCAACACTCCTGTTCCAGGTGTGGCACAGTACAGCACTCTGCCTGCGGCTATCCCGATGTCCCGTGTTTATCTAGTGTCTCCTGATGGCTTCCACAACATATTTCCTCTATTTTCAAAGCCCTTTTTTAAGCTGCTTTGAATTCCCTTTGTGTTTAAAGATCTGCTTTGCTCCTCGAGCTCCGTGCACCCTCACCAGCCAGGTTTTAAAAGCAAGGCCGTCGCTGGAAGTTGTCATTGATACGTGATGCAGAACAAAATCCAGCTCGCTCGAATGCAGCTAGATTGGCTCAGCAGGGCTGACAATGGATGAACGGGGCCTTATCAGCGGAGGGAGCAGATAGAACACGGGAGCAGCGTGCAGGGAGCAGATAGCAGCTCTGCGAGAGCAGACAGACAGGCTGCTGATAGTGCGGGGCGGGGGGAAGGTGCCACGCTTGTTCCCTGGCTGGTTTCGAGGCCGTTGTTTCAAAGCTGGCACCTTTCTGACCACAGCCACTGCATTAATGGGGAGAAAAGAAGCAGAAGTGACGGACAACTCAATGGAGCGGTGCTGTGATGAAAGGTCTCAGCGGGGCGCGTTTGTCCACATGAGCCACTGCCTCCCTGCGCGATTTATTCCTTGCTCCAAATGCATTTGTTGGATTTAACGACAAGTTGGTGGCATTTCTGCAATTAATCCTATCAAAGGGAGGTGATTTTACACAGAGCTGGTCCCATATTTCCTAGGCTGTGTTTTTGTTTATGAGGAGAGGGGCTGCCAGCTGTCTCCCAAGTCCGGGCACTAGAGTTCATGGAAAGGAACTGTGGGTTATTAACCAAGAGTCTCCTCCTGACATCTGAAAGCAGCACAGCTAAAAAATACAACCTCAGATTGTCCTAACAAGCAATCTCCAAACTGTAAATATGCAACAGTGAGAGAAAGTATTTCTTTACCAGTGAAACACTTTAATGAGTGGATGGCTCAGCAAATCTTTTATGCAGCTGCTTTCCCCGCTGCAGATACTGAGATTTATGGTAGGAAGGGAGGGGAGTTGACAACTAACCAGGGAACTGCAGTTCCTGCGTACTGGGGTTCCACCTCATGTTCCCATCTGACTGGTCTGATCCCTCTGCAGCTCTTCTTGCATAAACCATTAATGGTCCCATTTGCTGGGGTCTTTGGGACAGGAATGGAAGTAGCTCTCAGTGCCAGAAATCATGACTTGGCTAAGAAAGAAGGAATAATACATCCTTCCGATCAGGGTATTGATGACACATGCCCAAAGACTTTAAATATGGACTGCTCTTTGAATACTGATGACCTCATTTGGAGAGAGAGAGAATGATGGAGATTATGTATTTTTGCAGTTCTGAGCTTTTCCACATTCTCCTCCAATGGAGAAGTTCCTAAGCTCTTTATCCTTCTGTCCAATTCATGACATTTCTAATGAATACTAGAACCAAAACCAAAATCACAGTACCTGGTGGAATGGGATCCAAAAGAAATAATCTTCTTTCATGACAGTGGTGGACTGAGGCAAAAGAATAAGCATTTTCTGAGGGTCCTTTCTAAAGATCACAACCTCCAACAATAAAGCCTGTTTGCAGAACAGGATCCTCAGACAAGCAATCAACAGCAATATAAACAANAAACTCTACAAACCAGCACATTCTCAACTGATTCACAAACCCTCTGAGATGGTCCTTGAGCCACTCTCGCTGTCATGGTAAAATTTTTACTTCCCTTGGACCTGAGTTCCCAGCTGGAGGAGAAAGCTCACACCCCAATGTACTTGGCCTTTGGCAGCAATGCACTCATCTGGGAAATCTGCTGTTTCAGTGACAGTGTAGAGCAATTTTTTGTTATGACACCACATCTTATTTTGAGCAATTTAATAGTCATAAACCCAGCAACAGTTATCTTTTGATTTGAAAATAAAATGACACTAGAAACTGTTGCTGTTACCACACTTTGGTGTTGCAGACTGAGCCGTTCAGTCTGATAGTTGTTGGGAAAAGACTTATCTAAGATCATCTCCAAAAGCATTTTCTGATTGATACTTGTTTGCAAAAGCTCTGGAGACAGACCACCCAGACACAAAGACATGACAAAAGCTCCTGAAGGAGTGTGAAGGTCTTGCTGCTGAGGACACACAGATGAACACATCAGCAGAATACATAAGATGCTTTGCACATTTCTTATTTATCCAAAAAGCTATTTTTGTTTATTAAAATCTAGTTACTAGCTGCATCTTGCCAATAACCTGGAGTGCTTGCTTGGTTAATTTAAGCAAGCAGAGCTTTGACAAAGTAATTTTACCATCCTCGGGGATCTGCCAGCTTATGCCGGTCTTCACTATTTCAGATGAAATTGAGTTAATTTTCACTGAAATTGCTTCTTAGCATACAAACACATTCCCCATCATTGCGAGCTTATGCCTCTGCAGCTCTATTATTCTTTAATTTACACAACCCGGCAGCGAGGGATTAATGCCTGAGACATACAAAAGGCTACAGTGTGGAGAGGAGAAGGCAAGGAGAGAGAGGGAGAGAGTGGAGCTCTGCAGGGAATAGGTAATGGTGTTTCAGTTCTGTAGTCAAAATATTTAAAGTCCGGCATTAATACGGAGTCAACTCTTGTTGTCCTTTCACTCTGGAAACACAAGGTCCAAAATCTCAAGGCAGAAAACCTCTCAGCTGCTCAGTCAAGCCAGAGGTGATGGCAGGTCCCTGCAGGATTGCCAGGCTGAGAGGGCATTCACTGGGATATTTCAAACAGCTCCACAGCAGGAACTGATGCAGGCAGCTGAGGCAATGTGGAGCAGAACTGCTGGGGAGGGCCAGGCTTTGCCTTTGCATTTTTCACAACACTCCACCCTCCCCAAGCCCTACCATGAAAATGCTGCTGTCGAGGCTTTGGGAATGCCTTCAAATGCTCAGAAAATTAAAATCACAGAATCTCATAAGCATCCAGACAAAAAATATAACTAGTGCCAAAGCACCTGCAAATGGGTGGGAAAGGGGGATTCCGCTATCTGGCTTTTCCAGAGAGAACTGGCAGAAGTGCCAAGTTCAGCAGTCCTTTTAAAGTCTCTAGTGAGATTTTAAAGTAGCTGCATTTTAAGCTAGTCCCAGCTGATGATTGATCAGAATAGCAATTATGCTCCTTTTTTTATGTTATCACTTCCATTTTGCTTCCTTAATTAAATAGCTAACCATTTCCTCTTTTAATACATACACCTCTGAGGTATATGCAGGTGACTGGATAAAATATGGCAGTCCTGTATCATGTATTGGTATGCACATAACAATGTCATAATGGGATGTTTAAATTCCTTATCTTCCTTTGAGGGACTGCTTTTCTTTTCCCTTCCCCAACTACTACCAGTGCCACATCAGCTCCCAGTGCATGCCAAGATCCCATCCCACTGCCCACACATCATACATCCATGACACACCAGTTTGCCTTTCAGGGCTCCCCAGGGAGCCCATTTTACCCTTCTGCCAATGTCACAGATGTTTGGCTCTGAGTCCAGTGGAAGAAATATTGCTCTTTCTCCCCAGTTTTCAGCCAGCACTGAACAGCACTGGCCAACACTTCCTACCACCAGCACAATTACACTTGACTCTGCCTAACACTAACACCTTAAGCTTCCTTTATCTGATAACATTCCCTCCTGAAAATTGTCATAGTTAACTGTGGATAGGATAGCAGTGAGGGAAGGAAGACCTCAATGTAATTCATGTTGAAGAAAATGAAAGAAGTCTGGTTCCCTCCAGAAGCAACCTCACTGTTTTACAGGGTTAGCACCAGCTCTGCTGCACTGCTGGAAAATCCCAGCCTCCGGAGCAAGTCCTGGTTGAATCCAGGTGTAGATCATGGTAAGAAAGGTTTTGCACTAAAGACAGACTCATGAGAAACTCCCGTGCAGTTAGAGCAAGATTTAAAAACAAGGTAAGTGCAGAGGAAAAGCAGAAAAACAGTAATGGACAAACAGTTTCATTGAGGTGAGTAGTAAATACTGAAAACTGGCACTTTCAGCCACGTGCAGTTGGGGTGCAGCAATTATCAGCTGGTGGAAATTCCCTCTGTTGGATCTGCATGACTGTTTCTTGAAAAATAGCCCAAAAAGTTTTATTACACCAGTGGTCTAAGGCAGAGTAGCATCAGCAACACACCAACAGTAAGGATAACTGGGACCAGTGGCTCAGGCAGGTGCACTTTTTCCTTCCTCTGCCATCCAAGTGCAACTTCTTCCATTTTCCCAGTGAAGTTATTTCAGAAATCAACTCCTTTCAGCTCAGCTGAGTTTTAGCTTCATGCATTTTTATACACTCTCTGCAAGAATGAGAAGGATATTTACATTTTTTAATAAGCCTGACAGTTTGAAAGTAATTGGGGATTTATAATGGGTTTGTTTAGGTCTTTTTTCCACTTGAATTCCAGCAGCTAGTCTTAGGCCTAACAAGCAATATTATCTCTATGGTGATGAGGGAACCTCAACAGGAGGCCCTGAAGCCAAAGAGGAAAGCACTGGTGTGTTTTGTTTTGTCATGTTAGGTTTTTTTTCCTTTGAACCTGCATTTTAAAGCAAAAACAGCATAACAAAATTTGAAGCAAGAATCAAAATTCCTCCAGCCATCCAGTGCTCATAATTCTGGTTTCTTCTGCTGGTTCTCCAAGGAGCATACACAAGCCAGTGTCCGATCTCCATCATGGTGGGGTTTTGTTTTTTTTTTTTAATTCTTGGCAAAGATTTCCACTTATTTCCTCTACTATGGCTCTAAAATTATTTCAATTTGATTTTTCTTTTGGGGGAGTCAGGTGTTAAGTGCTAAGGATGGAATTAACCTGCAAAGCTCAAGGTCTGGAATCAGATTCCTGCAGCTAAATCTCGAGTTCTCAGTTCTGCATATTCCTAAAACGAAAAGAGAGCTGTTTCCAGTGGAAAAGATAAAGGAGTGAAAGTCAAGAAGGGTTCTGACAGTCAAGAAGCTGTGATAATGGGGTTTGCTGTGGGGACTGTTATCAAAACCCCAGACTCCTGTGGGTCTCTCTGGCTCCTTTGACACTGCTGAGACTGCAGTGACCAAGGCCCTTTAGGTGAGGGCTGCTGACATTTCACAGGTGATAAACTCTGGCCCCTAAATTTCAAATGGAGTCCTTGCTTCTTTGTGCCTCAGTTCCACACCTACTTAAGAGAAGAAAGAACAGTCCCTGTCTTCTGCAAGAGTAAGGATATATATGCAACAAAGAGCAACAAGGCTTAGTGTTTTAGTAAGAATTGCCCAACAAAACCCACAAGAAGTAGCCATAAAGAGGAAAAAAAGCCAAGCAGGACCAGAACTGTCACCCTACTCAGCAGACATCAGCACATACCTTAATTTTACTGAAAGTGAGCACCAAGCAATGGTGCCATGGGACATTCCTGACTTGGTTGAGGACAGAGCCTCTCGGTTCATGTCTCTGTCCCTCAAACCACCAGGGCATGCAGGGCACACCAGGTAATCCCTTTCTGCATCCCACAGTGCTGTTTTTTCCTCAGAGCAGCTAAAACTGTGCAAATTACCTTCACAAGCAAAGCAGAGTGGAGATGTTGTCACTGCTCTTGCTTGCTCCTCAGAGTGCTTTGGTTTGACACCAGGCAAGGCATAGAGCCAAGGGGCAGCTTTGTCCTTGGGTCTCTGGCATGGGACTGTGCACTCTTATTTCCTTCCCCTGTGGAGCAAGGAGAGACAAAAAGGACAATGCCCATTCCTAGAGTTTCCTAACTCTCACAACCCCAGGAGGGGCTTCTCCAGCACCCTTGCAGCAGAGAGAGCTGTTGTGCCTCTCCTTGCCCTGCACCTGTGGCAATGCTGCCCACCCCTGCTGTACCTTCCCAGCACTTACATCCTGCATCTGCAATGATGCTCAGGTCTTGCTTCCATCTGGGAGGGCAGCAGGCAGCAAGGGGGCTGCAGGCAGGCTGGTGGGACACCTGGAGGGAGGAGTGGGAGAAGAGTCAGGGAGATAAAGAGAGGTGGGATGGGAATGGGAGAAAGGCAGCAGGGATGAGAGGGGAAAGTGGGAAATGAATTGAAATGAGTTAGAAAATTCCAGGCAGATGAGCTTGAGCATTCAGCAGCTGAGATGTGGGGCCTCATTAGTACAGACCGACTGAAGATAGAGACATTAAGGAAGGAAATGTGTGACTCACGGGGGAAAATGGGAAAAACAGCACACACCATAGCAGCTGCTCCGTTTACTTCAATTAAAGAACAGCTCAAAGGGTATGTTAAGGGGAAAGGAGGGGGAAGCAAACAAAGGCACAAACAGCAGAAAAAAAAAGCCAAGCAGATGAAGCAACTGTTACCCTCAAACATCTAAATGAACTGAGTCAGGTATTTGAACAAGAGGCCAGCATTCCTCACCCTGTGCCTCCAAATTGGTGGAGCTGCCCAGAGAACCTGCAGCCAGGTACAAGGCAGTGAGAGCTCACAAAAATACAGCCCCAGCTATCAGCTGGGGAAGGGGATGGGGAAGGCAGTTTCCCTTAGCACAGCTCCATGGCACCTGAGGAATGGGCAGGCAGGGCCCTGGCTGCACCTGACCCACAGCCACAGCATCTGAGCCAGGGAGGGAGGACAGCAGCAGTGGATGTTTTAATCACAGCTACAACTCACAGCAGAGCTGTGGTGCCTAAAGGGAAGCAAATTGCACTTGGCTCCAGGGCAGTGGAGAACACTGTGACAACCTCTCCATTCCTTAGTGCCACCCCACAACCATCCCGGCTCACCTGTTCCAGGCTTTGCTGCCAGCATCAGCCAGAGCCAGGCGGCCTCTCACAGTTACCTCACGGGTCAGCACACCTGGCTGGGATGAAAACACTTCTTTTACCTCCTTCTGTGGTGTATGGGGATGCAAAGAGCTCACTGAGACTGGTTGTGCTGCTTTTTCAGGAAAAAAAAGAAAAAAGATTGACATTAATTCCAGCTGGAGATTGTAGTTATTCCAGCCACACTGGTGTGAACATCCTGGCACTGGGAAAAGAGAAGAATAAGCAAGGTGACACCCATCTCTTTCTTCCTCCAATAAATGTCAACCTTAATTTCTCAGACCTCGTGAGCACTGAGAAATGTTATACTAAAAAAGGTCCTGGATTGCAGTGAATCCTGTTTTCAGCTTCCAGGTGATAAATACTGAAATTGAAGAAAAAAGTGGACCCAGGAGAAAAAGCAAGAGAAGGAAGGGACAGAAGAAACTTTCATGCCTCTAGATGTTTTCTTCTTGCACTTTCCACCAGGACAAAATGTGTTAAGGATTTCTAGGGAAAGAAAATTTTCTCTTTGGAGCCCCCTGACTGTCATAGATCTCTGCTTTCTTTACTGGTGCCCTCACGTAGGAGGTTTATCACTCTGCTCCAGCTGTGACACCAGCCTGCAAGGGTTAGTTGCTTTGCTTGGTTGACTGGAGCCTCAAATCTGGAGGCTACTGGGTCAAACCTAACTCGTGGCCTTCCCAGATGATCAAGATAGACAACTCACAATGTCAGAAAACATCTACTTTCATCTTTGGTTGGGGAAAATCTTTGCTCAGATTCTATCCTTCTCTCCTTACCTTTGTAGATGCTTCCCAATTCCCAGATACACCAAATCCATGACCCTGGGTTGACTCATTCCCTATATGAGCATGGCAGTGGATTTCATGACAAAGTCCCATGGTCTCAGGATAATTACCTGCCCAAAGTCTCAGATGGAGAGCCTAGATACAAGCAAACTCCCAAACTCCTGACATTTATCACTCTAAAAAGCAGCCAGTGGAAAAGCAGCCCCCATCAGATAAGAAATGTCAGTCAAGATTTCAATGTAGTCGGCTGCAGCTTGTAAAGGACACATCACAGTAAATCTGCAGGACAAAGTGTGGTGAATGTTAAATCTCCACAGCGTGGGGACCAGCACAATGGATCACATCTCCATACGTGATAATGGGAAATTCATCATTCTCTCACACAAACTTTAATGCCAAAAAGTTGCCACAGAGAACCACGGAGGACACAAGGGCTTCTTCTTCAAAGCCTCGGAGATTGGCAGCATTAAAGGCGTTTGCTTTGAGCTGGCTCTGTGTTAAGCTTCCTCTCTGTCCCTTCATCTCTCCCCAATCAAGCTGTGCCTCAGTCAGCACCCAGTTGTTAAATTCTGGATGGATTAAAGAGCCTGAGAAAGTGCTTTTTTTAGGAAAGTGATGTTTATCCATCACTCATCTATGTGAGTGTTATATTTCAGATCTTCGGCTCCTCTAATGATTGTTACATGGTGGTGCATTCAGAGCCTTTGCTTTGCACAGTAGTGGGGATGTTTGATCTAAAGGCTTCTCTTTGCCCAAGATTAAATCTGAATTTGAATCATCCTTTGGGGTCTAATTGCATAGGATTTTGGTGACAGTGCAGCAGGGCCACAGAGTGTATTGGCAGGAGGAAGAGGACAGGAATTCCTCAAATGATGGAGCCCAAGAGATTTCAATAACATTTTGGGCGTAGAAGAAAATGAAATTCAAAGACAGAAAAAAAAAAACCCCAGATTTTCTTGTGCAGTGTTAAAAATGGAGAAAGGGGAAGGATAATCTCTCTAATCAAATTCCTAGAATTCCTGCAGGCTTCCAACTATGCCAACTTAGAAGAAGTATTGACCATTTTCAGACCCTGTCTGACGGAATTGTGGGTGGACAGGGTTCAGGATGACAGTAAGTTCTTCAAAACTGCAAAGTTTTGACACTGCATTAGGCATAATTACACCTGTCAAAGATAACATACTCCTCGAGATTTTTTGTTGCAGAGCTAATGGCAGAGGGACTTTTGCAAAATCCTCCACAATAATTTCTGGATGCCTCAGGCTTTCAGGAACTGTCTTGACAGGATGATGACATCTTGCTGTGGAACAGGAGGCTCTGCTTCAACTACAGGTGGTGTGGGGCCAAGCAATTTGAAGCACCTTTGCTTTTCTTCACCTGAAAAAGTCCACCCTTTGCACTTCAGCAGTGCCACCACTTACAGAGGTACAAGAAATATGAAGTCATGAAATGGGCACTTGCCAGTCAGCTCCTCTGCTCTGTCAGCACCACTAAAGGGTAAACACTTCAACACAGCAAGGAACACATGATGATACTGAGCTTCATGGTAAGACAAACCCCTTTTTCCCCCCTTCTCAATCATAAAAATGACTCTAAAAAAAGAAAAAAGAGATGTCATCATCGTCCCCCCCAAAAATCTCATCACTAACAGGGCCAAGCACAGCACTGATGGTAGCCAAGAAATACATGCAATTACTGCAATATTCCTCCCTAGTTCACTTTCTTGCAAAGCCAGCAATGCAAAGACTGATGTGAGGTTTCCCCCAAAGCAGCTTTCCTCCCCACAAAGGAAAGCTCAACCAGACTGAGGATAAGTAGGAGGGAAAGGTCTGTGTTAGAGCAGAACAGAAACCACAGGACTTGCCACAGCTTTTCCTCAGCTCCTACCCCAGTCTATCCCAGTACCTGCCCTGCCCAGATGGATCTGGAAAACTGCCTTAGAGATCCCAGACAAAGACAGTCTGTGCTGTGTACAGGTGGGCATGAGCCAAGAAGCACACAAAGGTGTGTCAGCATTGCCTCAGAGCCTGCTAACCACACTCACATGAAGCTTTTTCTTCCTTCCCAGTGGCACTTCTTTCAGTGCCACACCACCACACCCTTCCAGCTCCAAATCTGCATGCCCCGGGGAGCAGGAAGGTCAGCACTCAGTGCCAAAGGATGAAATGTTGAAATCTCTTCCAGTTGAGATTAAATTAAGGGAGAAGGGATGGAGCATGCCAAAGGCAGTGAGGCTTAGATAAAAGCTCATTGTCTTCACTGGGAGCTGGGTTTGAATAAGAAGTTCAGGATTTGGCAGACTCTGTGTAAAGCATTGCAGAATGACTGCTATGTGCATGCAGCTAGTTTTCATGCATAATATATATAGGAGCATACCATATGTTTAAAGCATCAGACAATCAGGCCAATCTTGGATGATATTATAGAGCTTTCCTTCAGTGTTGCATTTGTTCTAAACAGATGCATTTCTCCTTTTCCCTCTCCTCCCCCCAAGCTTCCCAGCCTGCCAACACTCATTTATAAGGAAACCAGGTGTCCATCTTTAAAAAACAAAATAAATCAATATACAAAGGAATCTGTCCAGGAAGAAAGCAAGTGCCCATCTCTTCTATTTTTGTTTCAAACAGGAAATATGTTGATAAACAAACTAACAAATGGACAAACAAGAATCAAAACAGGGAAAGGGAAGATATGAAAATTCATAGGAATTAGGTTCTGAATTCTACAAAGCCAAATGCTAATCACTCCAGTCCCCAAATGTACAGAACAGATGAATTCAAGAACAGAAAGTGCACCAGTGATAGCAGATATGCTCTGGATGAAACATGTCCTGCATCAGTTATGAGAAGGGCCGGATGCTCTTGTCTTTAAAGTGTATGGTTTGATTTTATGTTAATTCATCAGCAGCATCACCGCTCTCAGGGGCTCGTCTCTGCTCATTATAGGTGTTTTGCATACGTGGTTGGAAAAGAACCACCATCACCACCCCCTGATTTGCCTCGTTGCTGCTCTCTGCTGTTGCTGTGCTACCCTGGTAGGGAGCTGCTGGCAGCCCCTGCCTCGCACCAGGAGCTCTGTGGGTGCTGGGTGTCCCAGCAGCAGAGCAGCTCTGAGGGCTGGGAGACAGCCCAGCATCTCCCAGCACGCTGGGTGTTGGCAGCACAGGGAAGGGAGGTGAGAAAATCCAAGGCCAACCTACCTTGTGCCAGCAAGGGAGAGCAGCTCTGTCCTCCTGCAGGGCTTCAAGGAACGCTGCCTCCATCAGTCCCTGGTGGAGCAGCAAAACCACCTCACAGACAAAAGCCACCAGGCTCAGCAGCACAGCAGCTGGGAATCCCTTGCAGCTGCTTCCCTGTCCTTCACATGGAGTTCCCTCCACTTGTGCAAGCTCTCAAGGCCATGTTTTATATCCTAATTAAACTGAAACAAAAGGAATTGGATAACAGTCTAAAAGATTTGCAAGCTACATCTATTTCACAAAATTACTCCTGTTCCCACTAGTGTAGCTCATCAGGTCCAGCACATGCTCTAATGTGTGGGACTAATAGATTTGTAACAGTGATAGTTAATATGAGTCTGTTCTGGTTACATACTTATCCTGGGTCCTTGCAGGCTTTCCATCAAAGCTGCTGAATGAAAGCACATTTTATTAAAGAAAGAGGGGAAAAAAAACCCTCTTTGCCCATAAATCTCTCAGCACATTAGCCCTCAAAACAATTCACTGAGGCAAGGTCGTATTTCCCTTGCATTAATTTAGATCCTTGGAAAGTTCAGTGAGATGAGAAGACAAGACAAAACACAAAAGACTTCGTCTTCAGCTGCCATGAATCAGCTTGGCTTCCCATTAGCTGAGAATCCAACCATACATCTAAAGACAGACACAGGAAACATGTGATTATTTCTTTAAAGTCTTGGGATTTCGTAGTGATAATCCATATGTTGTACTATAATTTCAAAAAGAAGGCAGAGACTCAAAGGACAGATGATATTTGACAGGTGAGAGCAGCTTTAACAGCCAAGGGAAAGATTTTTTGATTTCAGCAGGATGGGGGTTGCCCCATGGTGTTGGGAGTCACCAGGTTTAAGAGGAGGGGAAAATGTTCTGTTGATTTGTTTTGTGTCCAGGCAGTATTTCTGTGGGACAAGCCCTGATGCCAGTCACAGGGCTGGCATAGGATGTGACAAATCAAGTCCCAGAGGGACAGGCTGAAGTGAAATATCAGATGATGATGATGCTCTGCCTCTCAGTTATCTCCCATCCACTGCTCTGAACAGCAAGGAAAGCTGCCAGCTCTGAGTCCTGTACTCAGCACTGTCCCTTTGATGCCACAGCTCTCTCAGTCATGTTTACACCCTTCAGATATTTTTAGGCCTTTTTTTCCACATGCAGAATTACATGTTGTCATCTCATAGCCTTGTTTAGTGGTTTGAGCCTTCCCACATAAATCATTTTTCCCAAACATCTGATCATTTAGTGATCAGAAGGCAGAAGGGTGGTCTGGTTGCTCTTCTTTTCTTCCTCCCAGTTCCTGTTATCTGGTCATGTCATGGTGGCCAAGACCAAGAATGTGATTTGTTTTAAGGACAAATCAGAAACAAATAGGGAAGAGCTGTTTCTTTCCCATGGCACAATTTGTCTCTGTGGAAGCAGACTATTTTATTTGCAATAATATACTAGCCCAAACTGATCTCAAATTTGTCATCCACTGGCACTTCAAGGACCCCCACGCCTTACCTGGAACTGGTGGACAATAACTTGTCAAAACTGTTAATTGTTGATAAAGTTGGAGGGGAAAGGGGACCCTTGGAAACAGCTTATGGTTCAGGATGAATAATTTCTAGTAGAAGGCACTTCATTTTAAAAGAATACTTTAACAGTAAATCCACTTTTCTCCCCAAGAGGATAAGATTCTAATCTTCTTCACTTTGAGACCTTCCAAATCTTTCCTTTCTATGAGTTGTTTCAACAATTTTGGGTAGCATTCTTGCACATACACATATTTGGCAGGTTTACCAGAAAGCAAATATCACATTACAGTAACGGATTTTTGGGCATGATCTGGTCCAACTAGACAGACAGCTAAGCACTGTAAAGAGTTCTGTCAAATAATTATTATAATCAAATTTCATTCTCAATCATGGTCATGTTACCCAGATCAAATACTTGGTTCTTCTGTAAAAAAACTCTTAGAATGTCCCACACAAACACCATTAAAACAAGCTATGCCGGATCATGAAATAGAAATGCATTCAACCCATTATTCTATGAAGAAAAAGCTTTTACAGGCTAAATCCAATTACATGCCATGCTTGTAAATTCATTCCAGAAAACCTTTGTGGCCAAAAAGGTCCATGTTAGCAACTGTAGGGTGTTTCTTAGCAAAAAATCTCCTATTGCTGCTACCACTCCTCCCCATCCCACCCTTGCAATGACCTCCAGCAGGTGCCAGATCCCAGCTGGTTGTTGGCACAGAGGTGAGGAGTTGGATGGTTGGGAGCAGCATGACAATTACCTGAGGCTTGACAAGGTGTCCTCCCTTTGCCCACCCCTGACCCTTCCAGCACTTCCCAGCACAAGGAACAGCACCCAAGGCAGCAGCCTCTCATCCAGGACCTGACTGTGGGCTAGCACTTCATCAGGTATTACCTGGATCACTGTACATGACAGGTCTTGCTGCTGTGGAATGTGCTCCTGCCTCTTTCTGGGCTCTGTGGGTTCTGGAGGGTGGTGGGTAACCATAGAAACAGCGTTGTAAAGCACATGAGAGGTGATATGTGATAAAGTGCTACTGCTGTGCAAGGCCTGAGCAGAGCCCTCCAGGAGGAACCCCTGTGGATGCACTGGCATGGGCTCCAGCAGGGATGTCCTGTGTGCAAAGTCAGCAGCAGGCCAGAGGACAGAGTTAGCATGGGAAGGCTGGCACCAACCATGAGTGCAACTTAAAGTCCTTTAAAGCCCAGAAACCCATTATCCTTCCACACTTCTTCATTCCTTTTCTGAAAGGAGCAGGCGATGCTGAGCTCTGCTCCATGTCCCCACACAGCTTTAAGGCTGTGTTCTCCAAAATCTCCTACAAGCACATGTAGGATGCTGCAAGCCTTGTCAGATTTTTCTGAAGGAAATTCAGTCTCTTCTTGGCTTGTTCCAAAGCTTGTTGATGTATGGAGAACACTCTTCTAATTATACAGAAGTACTTACACATGATATATCCTAGAAACACTGGTATTCAGTAACCTCCAGTAACCTGCAGGAGGAGGTTCCCAGATCACCATCATAAAAATATCAGGTTCTATTCTGTCTAACAGAAGCTGAATGCCTGTGGTGCTCAGATTTACCATACCAAGGAAGTTTCCATTTTAACACTGAGTTTCCTGGCTTTCTATCAAGACATTCCCATGAATCTCAGTATTCCATGGGGACTGTAGAAGGTATAACTATAAAAGCCATGGTTTCAGGAGGAGAGAAAAAGCAGCTGCTCTTCCTCCACCTTCATTACTCATCTGCACTGGGAACAATCACCACTTGGACCTGAGATTTCAGCCCAGCATTAATCCTTCTCTTACCATATCTACACCTTCAGCTGTGGGGAACAGCGATGCAAGTGCAGCACAGCCTTACACTAACACTGATTTCTGTCTGTGAATTCTCCTACACACAGGACATGATAATAAATCATACACGGAGCATGCTGATCGATTCTGCCTGAGCAGTGTGTTGGTCTCCAGGGCCAACAAACCAGCACTTAAATAAAGTTTCCTTGCTCAGTGTGCCATGCTGCAATAATAAAAAAAAAAAAAAAAAAAAAAGTTGTGCATCCCAGGCAGGTCATTTAGCCTTCTGTGCGAGGAGAATGACAAAAAGATACACATGTAGGCATTAGAAAATGCTCCCACCTGATGTTCCTAAAGCGAGCTCTCCAACAGCTCAACGTTTCCCCTGTGGCCTTCCTAATAATTAATGGGAAAATAAAGTCTTCAGGGAAAATTGTCACCGGGTAATTAATAAAAAATGAAAGTGAGAGAGCAAGAACTAGAGGGATGTTACAGAAAGCCTGCAAATTGAAAGAGGCAACCTTAGAGTTGTGATGCCTTCGAAGTCTCAGAGGGAACTTAGCTGGTGCTCTATGTTTGTCAATGGCTCACTTCCTACTCTCCACCTCTTCTATTCACACTTCTGAAACAAGAGACATTGTGATGGAAATATTCACACACTGCCACATTCCTGCCACAATGGCCCAGCATGAACAGACTTGCTCAAACAGATGGGGAATGGCTGTCAAGGAGAAATCTCCAGAGTCCAGCGGTGATCTATTACCAGGTGATCACTTGCAAATAAAGGTCACTGCTTGTTTCCTAGCTGTGGTTTCAATCTGTTTATCACTTTGATGTGGAGGGTTCATTAAAACTCAGGAAAGGAGTCCTTTCTATATCAAAGTAGTGATGCAATGTTCTTTTGCTTTAGAATGTCTGAAATGCTTCCCCAAAGAGCAAACACTCAGGCACATTTATCTCACAGTTCCCAAAACGGACTAGAGTTTAAAAAACCCTTAAGATTTCAAGGTCAGAAACTGATGCTCTGTTGGGATGTGGGGTTGAGAAACCATTGCTGGAAATGCTCATGTCCCAGCTCTGTCTCCACCTGCAGTTTTCCAACACGAGTGCCTAAGCTGTCACAGATGCTGGGGAATCCTGAGGGGAAAGAGGATGAAGATAGATGGTCTTATGATTAAGCCAGAGGACAAGGATTCAAGGGACCTGGTGTCACTTGTAGACCTCCTGTGCTGACTTTGGGCAAGTCAATTAACCTCTGTGTGCCTCTGCTTGCCATCTGTAAAATGGAGATAAGAGACTTCCCTTCGGCACAGGCGTGTTCGAAGGAGACTTGTGTGCTTGACAGATGCTCTCATCCGATGCCAACAGGAGTCATGAGATTTCACTGACAGGAGAGTGATGGAGTGGAGAAGACCCACTGCCATTTGGGGTTATGTGGCTTTGTGAAAACTCAATAGGTATCTGTTCTGCTTCCCGTGCCACCTGCTTCACACCTGTCTGTCTTACAAGGCACAAACGCTCTCCTGACCGAGCGCTGGCTCCAGTACCAGCTGTGGGAACCCAAGTGTCTCAGTGGATGATTCCACGAGAGAAAATGTACCAGTGAGGATTTTTGGCATTAAAAAAAGTTATGTGGGTCTCAGAAATAGCTATGGAGAGACCAGCCCTCTCTTACCCCCATGGGTGTGGAAGTGTCTGAGGTGAAATGTTCTGCTTCCCTGGCCTGCTGCCCTTGTGCCCATGGGGCACCCAGATAATTCCCCACTTAGGGAGAGGTGTCCTGCCCATCACAGCAATGCAAGAGGTTTCACAGCTGGCCCCACCTGTCCTTCTCTCCCACCAGGCTAGAGGAGATCACTAATATCTCCAAGACTTTTACAGCTCTGTAAACAAGAGAACATAATTTGTATTATGCTTTTTGATTTCTGGTTGGTTTTTGCTTTTAAGACACCAGAAAAGAAAAGCAATCCTGTGTTTTCACAGGAAATGCTATATTTCCCCTTCTAGTTTCACAAGATAAATTGAAGCATCTAATCCTGACCCTGGCAAAGCCTGCCTGACCCTTTCTGCAAGGCTCAGGGGAAGGATTTATTTCCCTCTCCTGTTGGGTTTGTGGGTGGTTGGTTTCAGTTTTTTTCTTCTATTAAAATCCCATAGTATTATTAAAAGGAATTGTTCAATTCCTTTAATTGGCTCAGAAGATAAATTCTTCCCTCAGCCTAGGGGGTCATGGCCATCAGCAGCTATTTATTAGCAGCATTGATTGAGAAGAACAGCCTTTAAATGGAAATAAATTGAATTGTGTGGCAAAGAATATTCCATACAGGCTATTAATATAAGACAAGGAGCTTAACAGTTTTATTTCATATTTATTTGTTCCCCTCCTCAACTCATAGCTATCTTCACTACTCCCAGTTACTTCCCATGTTTCCCACCAACCATGCCCTCCTTATCATAGGGATTTCCTTACCTACATGGGTGAGAGCAGCCACAAGGGTGATAGTGATGATAGAGACTTGAATGAGCTCAGGCACGCTCCAAATCAAGTCCCTGGGAGCCACTGGAGGAAGGAGGGGTGATGGGGAGCAAGATGAGACTTCCACATGCATGCACAATAGAAATGAGAGGGGGAAAAGAGCTCTCCTATGCTCTCTGGGGAATTTTTTGTCATATTTTTGCCTTCCCTGCTGCTCAAAAACTGCCTTTGCCACCCCCTTGTCAACTCCAGAATACATTCATAGTGTGCACCTTCGTTCCAGTGTTTAATTGCTTGAGATTGTTACTTGTAGGCTGCTAATTTATTAAAACCAGATCTCTGGTATTACTCTGGAGCCCACAAGAATCATTGTCTTCTATTAAAGGCAGTGGTGCATGCCTGCTTGTCTTTTTTCTCTGGCCACCTCTGTAATTGCAGCCCATTGCTAAGATGTGAAACTCTGCCCTACCAGCTCAGCATCCTCCCCTGGGAGTGTTTGGATGGGGAACAAGTGCAGGAGACAAATTCATTTGGGATATTAACAGAAATAACTGCTCTGATGTTCACAGAGATTGCAGCAGGGACACACAAAGCCTCTAAGCTGTTCAGGTCACATTTCACAGATGGGCCAAAAAGTGAAGCCAGAGACTCCTGACACAGAGGGTCACTGGAAGCATCATGCAGACCGGACCTTGACAAAACATGGTGATGGATCCCTGCAGCATCCAATGGAGCCAGCACTGTCATTGCCCAGCTAAGCATAGAAAGATCTTCCCTGGTTGTATGGGCCATCCTTCAAGTCAAACACATCCCTCAAAGCAGACACTTGCACCATATACTGCTGCCACAAGCACAGATGGGACTCCCATACCAGGAGATAGAGGGAGATACACATAAACACACATATCTCCATATGCCAGGTGGCTGACACAGGCCAGAAGCTCCCTACTTCTTCTCAGCCATCACCTCTCCAACAGGTCTGTCCATCTCCAAAAGGCTGCCCAGCTGCCTTCATCATCTCCTGACTCTGCTCTGCTTTTGAAGAGCTCCCTGGCAGCCCCATGCACACACCTGATCCTACAGAACTGCTCTGTAGCATCTAACATGGAGAAGTAGCATCCTGTAAAGCAGTGCCTGAGCCTGGTTTTCAAACTCCTATAAAAAAAGAAATCAACATACAATTTGGTGATGGAAAATCACTCTATACCTGAGATACTGCTGAACAGCAGTGGGGGAGTTGTCCATCCCTCTCAGATTTTCTCTGAGATCCTGTAATCACAAGAGGCAGATACCTCTCAATATATAAGAACAGCACCACGTCCCTTTTGTGTCATGGCACAGCTCATGTTTTAGATACACACTGTTTCCCTTAACTTGGGTTCCTATGATTCACATCCTCATCTGGATTTGGCACTTAGCTCCACTGATGTACAAGTGCAAGTTCAAACATAAGATTAAACCACCACCACGTGTTGGGATGGTGCACTGGATCCAGACCAGCTGGGAGATGCCTTGTGGAGTTTCCAGCCAGGAAAGGAATCAGGAATCTAAATCCTCCTGTGGGCTTTAGGCCACCAACACTCCCCAAAGTACCCAGACAGCCCATGACAGTTTTGACAGTCAGTGAGTATCTGAGGCAGAGCTAACAGCACCTGCAGGCAGGTGCAGGCAGAGGAGGCACAGGCAGAGGTACAGGCACAGGCACAGGCAGAGGTACAGGCACAGGCACAGGCACAGGCACAGGCACAGGCACAGGCACAGGCACAGGTACAGGCACAGGCACAGGCACAGG